>RXID01011392.1:0-23669 GCA_005019695.1 Trichopus zeylanicus subsp. travancoricus
AATAGCGTAGTATGATAGTAGTGAGCACTGTACTAGGAGTGTAGCCATAGTAGTAGATAGCAGTAAATAGTAGGAGTAGGAGTAGTTGTGAACATAGTAGCAATATTTGGCGGTAGTAGTAGTTTTGTAATGTAGTACTAGTAGATAGTAGTAGTAGTCCAAGCAGCAGCAGCATAGTTACAAACAAAGTGCGAGAAAAAGTATAAGAAGTAGTAGTAGCAGTAGTAAGAGTAGTAGCAGTAGTGCTAGTAGTTGTAGTAGCAGTAGGTGTAGTTTAGTAATAGTAGTGCTAGTAGCAGCAGTAGTAATAGCAGTAGCTGTAATAGTAGTACCAGTAGTAATAGTTGCAAAAGTAGCAGCAGTAGTGTTAGTAGCAAAAATGGTAGTAGCAAGAGTAGTGGTAGTAGTTGTAGCAACATCTATGGTAGCAGTAGAAGTTTAGTAATAGTAGTACTAGCAATCGTAGTAGTAGTAGCAATTGCTGCAGTAGTTGTAACGGCCATAACAGTAGTGCGAGTGGTTGTAGTAGTTGTTGCTGTAGTAGTAGTAGCAATGGATGTAGTAGTAGCAGTAATGGTAGTAGCAGTATTGGTAATAGCAGGAGTAGTAGAAGTAGTAGCAGCAGCAGTTGTGTTAGCAGTAGTAGTTTAGTAATAGTAGAACTAGCAACAGTCATAGTTGTAGTTATAGTAGTCATAACAGTAAGTGTAGCAATAGTAGTAGTAGCAATAGTAGTAGTTGTAGTTGTAGTAGTAGTAGGAGGAGGAGGAGGAGTTGTAGTCGTAGTATTAGTAGTAGTAGTTGTAGCAGAAGTTGTGGTAAGTGTAGCAAGTGTTGTAATAGCAGCAACAGTAGTAACAATAGCAGTAGTAGTAAGAATAGTAGTTATCGTTGTTGTTGTAGGAGTAGTAGTAGCAGGAGTAGTAGTAGCAGCAGCAGCAGTATCAATGGTAGTAGTTGTAGTAGTAGTTGTAGTAGTAGCTTTAGTTGTCATAGTGGGAGTAGTAGTTATTACAGTAGTGGTAGTAGTAGTAGTAGTAGCGACAGTACTAGTAGTAGCAGAAGTAGTAGTAGCAATAATAGTAGTAGCAGGAGTAGTTGTAGCAGTAGTAGCAATAGCTGTGGCTATAGTAGTAATTTAGTAATAGTAGTACTAGTAGCAATAGTAGTTGTAGCAACAATAGCAGCAGCAATACCAGCAATAGTATGAGAAAAAGTAGAAAAAGTATTAGTAGCAGCAGTAAGAGTAGTAGCAGGAGTGCTAATAGTTGTAGTAGCAGTAGCTGTAGTTTAGTAATAGTAGTGCTAATAGCAGTAGTAGTGGTAGCAGCAGCAGTAATAGTAGTACCAGCAGTAGTAATTGCAAAAGTAGCAGTAGTAGTGTTAGTAGCAGAAATGGTAGTAGTAGGAGTAGTGGTAGTAGTTGTAGCTATAGCTATGGTAGCAGTAGTAGTTTAGTAATTGTAGTACTAGTAGCAGTAGTAGTAGTAGCAACTGTAGTAGTAGTTGTACTAGCAATAGCAGTGGTACGAGTGGTTGTAGTAGTTGTAGCTGTAGTAGTAGTAGCAATGGAAGTAGTAGTAGCAGTAGTGGTAGTAGCAGTAATGGTAATAGCAGGAGTAGTAGTAGTAGTAGTTGCATCAGTTGTGTTAGCAGTAGTAGTTTAGTAATAGTAGAACTAGTAGGTGCTGCTGCATCAGTAGTTGTACCAGCAATAGTAGTAGCAAAAGTAGTAACAGTAGTACGAGTAGTTGTAGTAGTTGTAGCTATAGTAGGTGTTGCAATAGAAGTAGTAGCAATAGTACTAGTACTAGTTGAAGCAGCAGTAGTAGTTGTAGCTATAATACTAGTAGCAATATTCGTAGTAGCAGGAGAAGTTGCAAGAATAGTACTTGTAGCGGCATCTGTTACAATAGTAGTAGTAGAAGTAGTAGTAGTAATAGTAGTAGTAGTAGTTGTTGTGGTGGTGGTAGTAGTAGTAGTTGCAGTAGTAGTAATAGCAGTAGGTGTACTAGAAGTAGTAGTAGTAATAATAGTGGTAGTAGTAGTAGTAGTAGCAGTAGTAATAGCAGCAGTAATAGCCGCAGTAGTAACAGTAGTTGTAGTATTATCATTCGTAGTTATAGTCTTAGTAGTAGCAGAAGTAGTAGTAGCAGTAGTAGGAGCTATAGTAGTAATTATAGCAGTTATAGCATTTGCTGTAGTAGTAGTAGCAACAGTCGCAGAAGTAGCCATACTATTGATAGTAGTACAAGCAGAAGTAGCATTCATTGTAATAGTAGTATTAACACTGGTAGTAGTAGGAGGAGAAATAGTAGCAGTAGTAGTTATAGTAGCTGTAGCAGCAACAGCAGCAATAGCAGCAGTAGTTATAGTAGTAGTACAAGAAGTAGCAGTAGCAGCAGCAGCAGTAGTAGTGGTAGCAAAAGAACTAATAGTAGCAATAGTAGAAGTGGTTGCAATAGTTGTAGTAGTAGTATTAGTAGCAGCATCAAGAGTAGCAGAAGTAGGAGAACAGGTAGGTGTAGTATATGTAGTAGTAGCCGCAGCAGTTGTAGTAGTATTACTCATAGTAGTAGCAGTAGAAGTACTAGTAGTAGTAGTAGTAATAATAGTAGTAGTAGTAGTAGTAGTAGCAGTAGTAATAGCAGCAGTAATAGCCGCAGTAGTAACAGTAGTTGTAGTAGTATCATTTGTAGTTATAGTCTTAGTAGTAGCAGAAGTAGTAGCAGCAGTAGTAGTAGGTATAGTAGTAATTATAGCAGTTATAGCATTTGCTGTAGTAGTAGTAGCAACAGTCGCAGAAGTAGCCATACTATTAATAGTAGTACAAGCAGAAGTAGCATTCATTGTAATAATAGTATTAACACTAGTAGTAGTAGGAGGAGAAATAGTAGCAGTAGTAGTTATAGTAGCTGTAGAAGCAACAGCAACAATAGCAGCAGTAGTTATAGTAGTAGTACAAGAAGTAGCAGTACCAGTAGTAGTAGTAGTGGTAGCAAAAGAACTAATAGTAGCAATAGTAGAAGTGGTTGCAATAGTTGTAGTAGTAGTATTAGTTGCAATAGTTGTAGCAGTAGCAATAGTAGTAGCAATAGCTGTAGTAGTAGTAATAGTAGTTGTAGTTGTTGTAGTAGTAATAGCAGCAGCATTTGTACTAGTAGTAGCAATAGTAGTAGTAGAAGTAATAGTAGTAGCAGGAGGAGTAGTGGTAGTAGTAGTTTAGTAATAGTAGTAATAGTAGCAGTAGTAGTACCAGCAATAGTAGTAGTACATGTAGAAGAAGTAGTAGTAGTAGCAGTAATAGTAGCGGCAGAAGTACTAATAGTTGTAGTATCATTAGCTGTGGTAGCAGTAGTAGTCTAGTAATAGTAGTGCTAGTAGCAGTAGTAGTAGTTGCAACAGCAATAATAATAGTAGCTGTAGTTATAGTAGCAAAAGTAGTAGTAGTAGTGGTAGTAGCAGAAATAGTGTTAGCAGGAGTAGTGGTAGAAGTTGTAGCAGCAGCTGTGGTAGCAGTACTAGTTTAGTAATAGTAGTACTAGCAGCAGCAGTAGTAGTAGGAGCTGTAGTAGTAGTTGTACCAGCAATAGCAATAACAAAAGTAGTAGCAGTAATACTAGTAGTTGTAGTAGTTGTAGTTGTAGCTGTTGTTGTTGTAGTTATAGTAGTTGTAGTAGTTATAGCTATAGTAGTAGTTGTTGTAGTTATAGTAGTTGTAGTAGAAGTAGCAGCAGCAAAAGTCCTAGTGCTAGTAGTAGCAGTTCTAGTAGTAGCAGTAGTAGCAATAGTAGTAATTGTAGCAATAGTAGCAATAGTAGAAGTGGTTGCAATAGTCATAGTAGTAGTAGCAGTAGCAACATCAGGAGTAGTAGATAGAAGAGTATAGGGGGTTAGACAGCAGTAGCGTTTGTAATATCAGTAGTAGTGATTACTAGTAGTAGTCTTTTATATCGTAGTTAGTTGTAGTGTGGTAGTAATGGTTATAAGCAGCTGCTTAGCAACAGTAAGTAGTAGAAGTGACAGCAGCAGCTGTTGGCAAGTTCGTTAGTAGTGCAGTAGTAGTAGTGGTCATTTATTAATAGTACTACTAGTAGCAGTAGTGTTAGTAGTAGCAGTAGTAGTAGTAGTACCAACAATAGTCGTATCAAAAGTAGTAGCAGTAGTACTAGTAGTTGTAGTAGTTATAGCCGTAGTAGTAGTAGCGAGCAGAAGTAGTAGCAATAGTACTACTAGTAGTACTAGTTGTAGCAGTAGTAGTGGTAGTAGTAGCAGTAATACTAGTAGCAATAGTAGTAGTAGTAGGAGATGTTTTCAGAGAAGTAGTTGTAGCAGCGCAACAACAACAATAGTAGTAGCAAAATTAGTAGTAGTAGTAGTAGTTATAGTAGTAGTAGTTGTTGTTGCAGTAGTAGTGGTAGTCGTAGTCGTAGTAATAGTTGTTGTTGTAGTAATAGTGGTAGTGGTAGTCGTGGTAGTAGTAGTTGTTGTAGTTATAGTAGTAGTAGTAGCAGTAGTCACAACATCAGTACTAGGAGAAACACTAGTAGTAGTAGTAGTAGTAGTTGTTGTTGTTGTAGTAGTAGTAGTAGCAGCAGTAGTAGTAGTAGTAGTTGTTGTTGTTGTAGTCGTAGTTGTAGTAGCCGCTGTAGTAGTAGTAGTAGTAGCATTTATATTTGTTGTTGTAGTAATTATAGTCTTAGTGGTAGCTGAAGTAGTAGTATTAGTAGTAGTAGCAATAGTAGCAATAGTAGTTGCAGTAGCCTGACTAGTAGTAGTTGTACTAGTAGTAATAGTATTAACAATAGTAGTAGTAGGAGGAGAAGTTGTAGCAATAGTAGTAATAGTAGTTGTAGCAGCAACTGTAACAACAATAGCTGCAGTAATAGCAGTACTTGTAATTGAAGTAATAGTAGTTATAGTAGTAGTAGTAGTAGTTGCAGCAGCAACAATACTATTAGTAGTAGCAACAATAGTAGTAGTAGCAGGGTTAGTAATAGTTGCAATAGTAGTAGTGGTAGCAGTAGGAATAGTAGTAGTAGCAGCAGGAGTACAGAAGTAGTAGAAGTAGCAGTAGTATCAGTAGTATTAGCCGCAGCTGTTGTAGTAGTAATAGTTCCGGCAACAATAGAAGCAGTTGTATTAGTGGGGGTAGTAGTATTACTAGAAGTAGTAGTAACAGTAGCAGCATCAGCAGTAGTAGTAGTAGTTGTTGTAGCAGTAGTTGTAGTAGTAATAGTAGTAGTACTAGCAGTAGTAGCACAAGTAGTAGTAGTAGTAGTACTAGCAATAGTGGTAGCAGCTGTAGTTGCGGTAGCATAAGTAGTAGCAGTCGTAGTAGCCCTAGTAGCAGTACAGTTGCAGTAGTCGCATCAATAGCGATAGCATTATTGGTAATAGTTGCAGTAGTAGTAGTAACGAAAGCAATAGCAGTAGTAGCAGTCGTTGTGGTAATAGAAGCATTTGTAGTAATAGAAGTAGTATTAGTAATAGTAGTAGTAGTAGTAATAGCAGTAGTTGTGGCAATAGCAATAACAACAGCTGTAGTAGTAGGAGGAGAAGTAGTAGTAGTAGTTGTTGTTATTGTTGCTACAAAAGTAGTATTAGTTATCGTTGTGATATGGTAGTAGCAGTAATAGTCTTAGTATCAGTAGTAGTTGTAGTTGTAGTAGTAGTAGCAGCATTTGCAATAGTAGTAATAGCAGTAGCGGCAACAATAATAGTAGTACTAGTGTAGCAGTAGTCAAGCAGTACTAGTGCTGGTAGTAGTAGCAAAAGTTGTAGTAATTGTAGTAGTAGTTGTAACTGTTGTTGTAGTAGTAGCAATAGCAGAAGTATTACTCACCACAATAGTAGTTATAGTTGTAGTAGTGGTAGCAGCCGCAGTAATAGTAACAATCGTAGTCGTAGTAGAGGTAGCAGTAGAAATAGAGTAGTAGTTGTTGTAGCAGCAGCAGAAGTAGTAGTAGTAGTACGAGCAATAGTATCATTTCTCACAGTAATAGTAGTCGCAGTAGTAGTAGTAGTCATCGTAGCACTAGTTGCAGTAGTGGTAGTAGGAGAAGTAGTATTAGTAGTAGTAGTACTAGTAATAGTATTAATTATAGTAGTAGTAGTATCACTAGTAGTAGCAGCAGTAGTACTAGTAGGAGAAGCAGTAGTGGTAGTAGCAGTAGTAGCAGAAGTAGTTATTCTAGCATTAGCAGTAATAGTGGCAACTAGCGTAGTAGTAGTGGTAGTAGTAGTAGCAGAGTAGTATTAGTAGTAGTAGTAATAGTAGCAGTAGTACTAGCAGTGGTAGTAATAGGAGAAATAGCAGTAGAAGTAGGAGCAGTAGTTGAAGCAGAAGTAGTAGTGGTTGTAGCTGTAGTGGAAGTTGCAATTGTAGCACAAGTTACAGTAGTTGTAGTAGTAGCAGTACTTGCGGCAGTCACAGTAATAGTAGTACTAGCAGCAACAGTAGAAGTAATAGCAGAAGTAGTACTTGGAGTAGTGGTAGCAGTCGTAGCATCCGTAGTAGTAGTAGATGTAGTAGCAGATGTCATAGTGGTAGCAGAAGTAGCTGAACTAGTAGTAAGAGCATCAGTAGTAGCCGCTGCTGTCATAGTAGTAGTAGTAGCAGGAGCAGAAGTAGTATTAGTTGCAATAGTAGTAGTGGTAGTAGCAGTAGTTGTGGTAGTAGGAGTAACAAAAGCAGCAGCAGCAGTAGAAGTAGTAGTCATAGACGTAGTAGTAGGAGTTTCAGTAGTAGTAGTTCAGGTAGTAGTAGTAGTAGCTGTAGGAGCTGCAATAGTTATGGTAATAGTAGTCGTACTAGTAGTAGTACTAGTAGTAGAAGCACTAGTAATATAAGTTGTTGTAGCACTAGTAGTTGTAGTAGTTGGAGAAGAAGTGGTAATCGCATTAGTCATAATAGTAGTAGTAATAGTAGTAGTAGTAGAAGTAGTCATAGCTATATTAGTAGTAGCAGTAGTCGTAGTAGTAGTTGTAGTTGTAGTAGTAGTTGTGGTAGTAGTAGTAGTACGAGAAGAAGTAGTAGTATTAGCAGTAGGATCAATACTAGCATTAGTAGTAGTAGTAGTAGCACTACTACTACTGGTACTAGTAGTCGTAGCAGTAGTTGCAGTTGTAGAAATAGTAGTAGTAGTAGTAGTTGTTGTTGTTGTTGTTGTTGTTGTACCAGTAGTAGTAGGAGTTGTAGCAGTAGCAGTATTGGTAATAGTAGTAGGAGGAGAAGCAGTTGTAGCAATAGTTGTTCTTGTAGGAGAAGTAGTAGTAGTTGTTGTAGTTGTAGTAGTAGTTGTAGTAGTAGTGGTAGTAGAAATAGTAGTCACAATAGCAGCAGTAGCATTAGTAGCAATTGTAGCAGTTGTGGTAGTAGTAGTAGTAGTACTTGTTGTTGTTGCTACTGTTGTTGTAGCAGTAGTAGTACCAGCAGAACTAGTAGCGGTATTAATAGTAGCAGCCGTAGTAGGAGTAGTAGCAGACGTAGTAGTAGTAGTATCAGTAGTCATAGTACTAGTAGTACCAATGGTAGCAGTAGTAGTATAAGTAGCCATAGTAGCATTAGTAGTAGTAGTAGTACCAGTAGCAATAGTTGTGGCTGTCATAGTATAATAGTAGTAGAAGTAGTGATAGAAGTAATAGTAATAGTAGTAATAGCAGCAGTTGTAGCAATAGTAGTTGTAGTAGTAGCAATAGTACTAGTAGTAGTAGCAGCAGCAGCAGTAGTAGTAGCAGTATTAGTTGTAATAGTAGTGGTAGCAGCTGCAGCAAGAATAGTTGTAGTAGTAGAACTTGGAGTACTAGTACCAGTAGTAGCATTAGTAGTTATTATAGTGTTAGTAGAAGTAGCTACAGTAGAAGTAGTATAGTAGTAGCTGTAGTTGTAGTAGCAAAAGTAGTAGTTGTAGGCGTAGTGGTAGAAATTGTAGTAGTAGTAGTAATAGAAGCAGCTATAGCAGTTGTGGTTGAAATACTTGTAGTAGGAGTAGTAGTTGCCTTAGTAGCAGTAGCAGAAGTGGTAGTAGTAGGAGAAGCAATAGTAGTAGTAGTAGAAGTAGTAGTGGTAGTACTGATAGTAGTAGTTGTAGTAGTAGTAGCCGTAGTAGTCGTAGTAGTAATTGAACTAGTAGTAGTAGTAGTAGTAGTTGTAGTAGTAGTAATAGGTGTTGTAGTATCAGTTGCAGTAGTTGTAGTAGTAGTAGTAATAATGGTAGTAGAAGTAATAGTAGTAGTTGTTGTTGTTGTAGGTGTTGTAGTAGTGGTAGTAGAAGTAGTAGTAGGAGAAGCAGTTATACTAGTAGTACTAGTAGTAACAGTAGCAGTATAATAGTAGTAGTAATAGTAGTAGTAGTAGTAGTAGTAGCAGCTATAGTAGTAGTAGTTAAAGTAGTGGAAGTACTAGTACTAGTCCTTGTAGTAGGATAAGTTGTAGTAGTAGCAGTGAAGTTGTAGTAGTAGCAGTAGCGGGAGTTGCAGTAGTATTAGTAGTAGAAGTAGTAGTAGTAGCAGAAGCAATAGTTGTAGTAGTTGTAGTGGTAGCAGTAGAAGTTGTAGTAGGAGAAGTAGTTGTAGTAGTAGTTGTTGTTGTAATAGTAGTCGTAGTAATTATTGCAGCATAAGTAGTAGTAGAAGTAGTAGCAAATGTTGTTGTTGTAGCAGTAGCAGTCATAGCATTAGTTGCAGACGTTGTCGGGGTAGCATTAGTAGTAGTGGTAGTAGTAGTAGTTGTTGTTGTTATAGTAGTAGTGGTAGCAGCGATAGCAATAGTAGCAGCGGCAATAGTAGTTTTAGTAGTGGCTAGAGTTGTAATAGTAGTATTAGTAGTTGAAGGCATACTAGAAGATGTAGCAGAAGTAGGAGTAGTAGTAGTAGTAGTAATAGTAGTAGTAGTTACTGTACCAGTAATAGTAGTAGCAATGGTAGTAGTGGTAGTAGTAGTAGTTGTTGTTATAGTATTAGTAGTAGTAGTACTAGTAGTAGCAGTAGTCGTAGTCGTACTGGTAGTAGTGATCGTTGTAGTAGTAGAGTAGTAGTAGTAGCAGTTGTAGTTGTAGTAGTAATAGTTGTAGTAGTAAAAGGAGTCATTGTTGTAATAGTAGTAGTGGTAGTCGCAGTAGTGGTAGTACTAGCAGTAATAGCAGCAGCGGCATTAGTAGTAGTAGTAGTTGTTGTAGCAACAGTAGTGATAGTAGTAGTAGCAGTAGCAGTAGTAGTAGGAGATGTAGTAGTTGTAGCTGTAGCGGTAGTAGTTGTTGTTATTGTAGCTGTAGTAGTAGAAATAGTAACAGTGGCAGCAATAGTAGTAGCAATAGTAATAGGAGTAGTAGCAGTCCTAGCAGTAGTAGTAGTAATAGTTATTTTAGTAGTAGCAGTAGCAGTAGTAGTAGTAGTAGTAGTATTTTTATTATTAGTACCTGTAGTAATAGTAGGCGAAGTAGTGGAAGTACTAGTACTAGTATTGGTAGTAGGGAAAGTGGTGGTAGTAGTAGTAGTTGTACTAGTAGTAAGAGTAGCAGCAGCAGCCGTAGTAGCAACAAAAGTGGAAGTAGTAGCAGCAACAGTAGTAGTAGAAGTAGGAGAAGTAGTAATAGTAGCAGTAGCAATAGTAGGAGTAGGTGTGGCAGTAGTACTACTAGTAGAGTAGGTGTAGAAGTAGTAGTACTACTACATGTATTAGTAGTGGCGGTTGCAGTAGTTGTAGTAGTAGTAGTAGTGGCAGTAGTTGCAGTTATAGCTGTAATAGCAGTAGTTGTACTTGTTGTAGTAGTAGCAGTTGTAGTAGCAATAGAATTAGTAGTAATAGTAGTTGTTATCGTAGTTGTAGTGGTGGTAGTAGTAGTAGTGGTAGTAGAAGTGTAATAGTAGTCGCAGTAGTAGTAGTTGTACTAGTAGTAGGAGCAATAGTAGTAGTAGTAGTCACATTAGTAGTTGGTGTACTAGTAGTAAGAGCAGTAGCAGTAGTTGTAGTAGTAGCGGTAACAATAACAATTGTAGGGTTAGTAGTAGCCATAGTAGTAGTAACAGTAGTAGTAGGAGAAGTAGTAGTAGTAGCAATGTCAATTGTAGTGTTAGTTGCAATGGCAGTACTAGTGGTAGCAGTAGCAGTGGTAGCAATAGTAGTGGTAGTGGTAGTAGTAGCAGTAATGGTAGTAGGAGCAGTAGTATTAGTAATAGTAGTGGTAGTACTTGTAGTAGTAATAGTTGCTGAAGTAGTAGTAGTAGTACTATCAGGAGTAGTAGTACAAGTAGTAGTAGTAGTAACAGAAATAGTAGTAGTAGCAGGAGTAGTAGTAGAAGTAGTAGTTAGAGTAGTTGTGGTAGAACTAGCTGTAGTAGGAGAAGTAGTAGTAGCAGTCATACGGGTAGTAGTGGTGGAGGCAGTAGTGGTAGCTGTAGCAGTAGTAGTGGTGGTGGTGGTGGTGGTAGTAGTAGTAGTACTAGTAGTAGTAGTAGTAGTGGTAGTAGTAGTAGTAGTAGTAGTAGTAGTGGTAGTAGTAGTAGTAGTAGTAGTAGTAGTAGTAGTAGTAGCAGTAGGAGGAGGAGGAGGAGGAGGAGGAGGAGGATGAGTAGCAGCAGTAGTAGTAGTGGTTGGAGTAGTAGTTGTTCTTATTGTAGTAGTAGTTGTTGCACCAGTGGTAGAAGTTGTAGCAGTAGGAGTAGTAGTAGTTGTTGTTGTTGTAGTCAAAGTAGCAGTAATAGTAGTATCAATGGTAGTAGTGGTAGCAGTAGTACTACTACTAGTAGTAGTTGTTGTAGTAGGAGTAGTAGTCGTTGTCACAGTAGTAGTAGTAGTAATAGTAGTAGTAGCAGCAGTAGTAGCAGTAGTAGTAGTAGTAGTAGTAGTAGGAGATGTAGTTTTAGTAGTAGCAGTGGTAGTAGTTGTTGTTGTAGTTGTAGTAGTTGAAGTTGTACCAATGGTTGCAATAGTCGTAGTAGTAGTAGAAGCAGTAGTAGTAGAAGTAGTAGCAATGGAAATAATAGTAGTAGCAGAAGTAGTAGCAGTGGTAGCAGCAATAGTAGTAATACTTGTTGTAGTAGTAGCATTAGTAGTAGTTGTAGTAGTAGTACTAGTAGTAGTAGTAGCTGTAGTAGTAGTAGGCGAAGTGGTGGAAGTACTAGTACTAGTAGTGGTAGTATGAGATGTGGAAGTAGTATTAGTAGTAGTAGCAGTAGTAGTAGTATTATTAGCAACAGTAGCAGTAGTTGTAGTAGTAATAAAGTTGCAGGAGTAGCAGTAGTAGTAGGTGTCGTACTAGTTGTAGTAGCAGTAGTAGTTGGTGTAGTTGTAGTAACAGTAGTAATAGTAGTAGTAGTAGTAGTAGCAATAGTAGTCCTACTAGTATTGAGAGCAGTATTTGTAGTTGTAGTAGTAGCGATAGTAGTAGTAGCTATAGTGGTAGTAGAAGCAGTGGTAGTAGTATTAGTAGTAGGTGAAGTAGTGGTAGCAGTAGTAGTGGAAGTAGTAGTTGTAGTAATAGTGCTAGTAGTAGTTGTAGCATAGGTAGCAATAGCCGTAGCAGTAATAGGTGTACTTGTAGTGGCAGTAGGAGTAGTATTAGCATTAACAGTAGTGGTAGTAGTTGTAGTAGTATTAGTTGCAAAAGTAGTAACAGTAGAAGTAGCAGGAGTAGTAGTGGAAGTAGTAGCAGTAATAGTAGTAGTGGGAGAGGTAATGGTAATATTAGTGGTTGGAGTAGTGGTAGATTTGTACTATTAGTAGTAGCAAATGTAGTAGTAGTCGCAGTACTTGGAGTAGCAGTGGTAATAGTTGTAGTAATAGCAGTAGGAACAACAGAAGTAGTAGGAGCAGCAGTCACAGTAGTAGTAGCTGCAGTAGTCACATTAGTAGTCACAATAGTTGCAGAAGTAACAATAGCAGTCATAGTACTACTAGTAGTAGTAGTAGCAGAACTAGTAGTAGTAGGAGGAGAAGTAGTAATAGTAGTAGTTATTATAGTAGTAATAGTTCTTGTCATAGTAGCAATAGTAGGATTAGAAGTAGTAATAGTAACCGTAGTAGTAGCAGCAGCTGTAGTAGTAGTAGGCAAAGTTGTGGAAGTACTAGTACTAGTAGTGGTAGCAAGAGAAGTTGTAGTAGTAGCAATGGTTGTAGTAGCTGTAGTAGTAGTAGGCAAATTAGTTGAAGAATTAGTACTAGTGGTGGTTTTTAAAGTAGTGGAAGTAGCAGCAGGAGTAGTAGTAGTACTAATAGTAATAGTAGCAGTACTAGTCGCATTAGTAGCAGCAATAAGAGCAGCAGTAGTGGTACTTGTAGTAGCAATAGTAGTAGTAGTAGTTGGAGAAGTAGTAGTAGTAGCAGTAGCAGTAGTAAGAATAGGAGTAGTAGTAGTACGAGTTGTAGTAGTAGTAGCAATAATAATAATAGTTGTACTTGTTGTAGTAGTAGTTGTTGCAGTAGCGGCAGATGTAGTATTAGTAGTAGTAGTAGTAGAAGTAGTAGTCATAGTCGCAGTAGTAGTAGTAGTAGCAGTAGTCGCGACAGCAGTAGGTGTAATACTATTTGTTGTACTCATAGTAGTCGCAGTAGCTGTATAGTAGTAGAAATAGTAGTAGTAGTTGTAGCAATTATAGTTTTACTAGTAGTAAGAGAAGAAGTAGTATTAGTAGTAGTAGTAGTAATAATAGCAGCTGTAGTGGCAGTAGCATTAGTAGTAGTAGTAGTAGTAGTAGTAGTAGGAGAAGTAGTTGTAGCAGTTGCAATAGCAGTACTAGTGGTAGTAGTAGCATTGCTAGCAATTGTAGTGGCAGTTGTAGTAGTAGTAGTGGTGGCAATTGTAGCAGTAATATTAGTAATAGTAGTAGCAGTAGTTGTAGTAGTATTACTTGCAGAAGTAGTAGTAGTTTCAGGAGTAAAAGTAGACGTAGTTGTAGATGTAGTTGTGTTAGTAGCAGAAGTAACAGAGGTTGTAATTATAGTAGGACCAGTAGTAGAAATAGTACTGGTAGTAGTTATGGTACAAGTAGTAGTAGTAATAGTAGTACTCGTAAGAGTAGTAGTTGTTGTTGTTGTAGCAGTAGCAAGAGTAGTAGTAGAAGTAGCAGTAGCAGTAGTAGTACCAGTAGTAGTGGTAGTAGTAGTACTAGTACTAGTACTGGTAGTAGTAGTAGTAGTAGGATGAGGAGGAGTAGTAGTAGTAGTAGCAGCAGTAGTAGCTATGGTAGCAATAGTAATAGCACTAGTAGTAGTAGTAGTAGTGGCAGAAGTTGTAATAGTAGCAGTAATAGGAGTAGTTGTTGTTATTGTAGTAGTAATCATAGTAGTTGTTGTTGTAGTAGTAGTAATAGGAGTTGCAGTAGTAGTAATAGTAGTAGGAATGGTAGTAGTGGTAGCATTAGTAGTAGTATTGCTAGTAGTTATAGCAGCAGCAGCAGCAGTAGCAGCAGCAGTTGTAGTAGTAGTAGTAGTAATAGTAGCAGTAGTAGTGGCTGTAGTAGTAGTAGTAGTTTTTAGAATAGTAGGAGAATAAGTAGTTGCAATAGTTGAAGTAGGAGCATAAGTAGTACCTGTGGTGGTAGCAGTAGTAGTAGTTTTTAGAGTAGTAGGAGAAAAAGTAGTTGCAGTAGTTGTAGTAGGAGCTGAAGTAGTACCTGTGGTGGTAGTAGTAGTAGTAGTTTTTAGAGTAGTGGGAGAAGAAGTAGTTGCAGTAGTTGTAGTAGGAGCAGTAGTAGTAGTAGTAGCAGAAGTAGTAGTTGTAGCAGTAGTAGTACCTGTGATGGTGGTAGCAGTAGTAGTTGTAGTAGTACCTGTAGCAATAGCAACAGTAGCAGACGTAGTAGAGGTAGCAGTTGTAGTAGTAGTAGTTGTAGTGGCAATCGAAGTAGTGGTAGTTCTAGTAGCGGTTGCAACCTTAGGAGCAATCACAATAGTAGTAGTTGCAATCGTAGTAGCAGCAGCAGTAGCAATAGAAGTAGTAATAGCACTAGAAGTAGTAGTAATACTAGTTATTGTTGTAGTAGTAGTACTGGTAATACTCCTAGTAGCAGCAGTAGTATTAGTTTGAGTAGCAGTATTAGTAGTAGCAGTAGTAGTAGCAATGACACTAGTAGTAGGAGTAGTAGTAGTACCATTAGTAGTATTAGGAGTTGCTGTAGCAGTCGTAGTAGTAGTAGTAGCAACAGTAGAAGCAACTTTAGTAGTAGTAGGAGTTGTAGCAGTAGCAGTAGCAGTAGTATTTGGGGAAGTAGTAGTGGTAGTAGTAGTAGTTGGAGTAGTAGTAGTAGTATTAGTTGTAGTAGCAGCTATACTAGTAGTAGTAGTAGTAGCTGTTGTAGTAGCAGTAATAATGGTAGTAGTTATTGGAGGAGTAGCAGTAGTAGCAATAGTAGCAGTAGTAGACGTCACAGTAGTAGTAGTAATAATAGTAGTAGGAGTAGTAACAACAACAGCAATAGTAGTAATAGCAGTAGTAGTTGTTGTTGTACTAGTACTTGTAGATGTAGTAGTATTAATAGTAGTAGTAGTAGTAGTGGTAAGTGTAGTAGTTGTAGTAGATGAGCTCTAGTAGCAGCCGTAGCAGTAGTAGTAGCAGTAGTAGCATTAGTGGTAGTAATCGTAGTAATAGTAGGTGCACTAGTAGTAATAGTATATGTAGCCGTCGCAGCGCTAGCATGAGTAATAGCAATTGTTGTTGTGGTAGTAGTAGTAGTGGTAGCAGTAGAAGAAGTAGCTGTAGCAGTAGAAGTAGTAGTAGTAGTAGTAGTAGTAGTAGTAGTAGTAGCAATAGTCATAGTAGTTGGACAAGTTGCAATAATAGTAGCAACAGCGGCAGCTGCTGCATTTGTTACAGTAGTAGTAGTAGTAGTATTAATAGTAAAGATAGGAGTAGCAGAAATAGTAGTAGTAGTAGTAGTAGTAGTTGTAGTAGTAGTCGTTATAGTAGTAGTAGCAGTAGTAGCAGTAGTATCGGTAGTAGTAGTAGTACTATTAGTAGTAGTAGTAGTTGCAGTTGGAGCAGAAGTACAAGGAGTAGTAGTAGTAGCAATATTACCAGTAGTAGCTGTAGTAGCAGCAAAAGTAGTAGTAGTAGTTGTAGTAGTAGTAATTTTAGTCATTGGGGTAGTAGTAGTAATTGTTGTAGTAGTAGCCGTAGCAATAGCAATAGTAGCAGTAGCAATTGTAGTAGCAGTAGCTATAGTAGTTGTAGTAGTCGTAGTAGTAGTAGAAGTAGTTGTTGTAGTAGCCCTAGCAATAGTAGCCGCAATACTAGTAGTAATAGTTGCACTATAAGTAGCAGTAGTAGTAGAAGCAATAGTAGTAGCAGTAGCAGTGGTTGTAGGAGTAGTAGTACTAGCAATAGTAGTAGCAGTAGCGGCAGCAGCAGCAGCAGCAGTAGCAGTAGTGGAAGTAGAAGTAGTAGTAGCACCAGCAATAGCAGTAGTTGTAGTTGTAGTAGTAGTACTAGTAGGAGAAATAGCAGCAGCATGAGTCATAATAATAGCAGCAGTAGTAGCAGTCGTTGTAGGAGAAGTAGTAGAAGTAGTAGCAGTAGTAGTAGTAGTAGTAATAGTAGGATATAAAGTCGTATAAGTAGAAGTAGTAGTAGCATTAGTTTTGATAGTAGTAGTAGTGTTAGCAGTTGTAGTAGAAGTAGCAGTAGTTGTTATAGTAGTAGTAGAAGTAGCAATAGTAGCTATAGTTGTCGTATTAGTCGTAGTGCTTGTAGTACTAGTATCATTAGTAGTACTACTCGTAGTAGTACCAGTTGTAGTACGAGTAGGGGACGTAGTACTAGCAGTAGTAGTAGTTGTAGTAATAGTAGTTGTTGCAGTAGTAGTAATAGTTATTGTTGTAGTAGTAGAAGTTACGACAATGGTAGCAGTAGTAGTAGCAGCTGCAGCAGCTGCTGCTGCACTAGTGGCCATTGTAGTAGTAGTAGTAGAAGTAGAAGTTTTGGTAGTAGAAGTAGGGGTTATAGTAGTTGTAATAGTAGTAGTAGTAGTAATACAAGTATCACTAGATGTTGTAGTAGCAGTAGTCATTTTACTAGGAGTAGCAGTAGTGCTAGCAAAAGTAGTAGTTGGATTAGTAATTGTAGTTGGAGAAATAGTCGTGGTAGCTGAAATAGTAGCAGTGGCAGTGGTAGTATCAGTAGTAGTAGTCACAGTAGGTGTAGTAGTAGAAGTAGTGGTAGTAGTAGTTGTAGCAGCAATTATTGCAACGGTAGTAGTAGTAGCGACAACAGGTGCAGTAGTAGTAGTATTAGTAGCAGTAGTAGTAGAAGTTGCATTAGTCATTGTAGTAGCAACAACAGTAGTAATAGTAGGACAAGAAATAATAGTAGTAGTAGTAGTAATAGTAGTAGTAGTAGCGATAGCTGCATTAGCAGCAGTAGTAGTGGTAGTAGTAGTTGTAGTAGTAGTAGTTCTAGTAGTAGCAGTAGCAAAAGTTGTAGTAGTATCGGTAGTAGTAATAGTTATAGTCATAGGAGAAGTAGCAATAGTAGTAGCACGAGCGGTAGTAGTATTAGTACTAGTCGTTGAACTAGGAGTAGTTGTTGTAGCAGTGGTAGTAGTAGTTATATTTGTAGTAGTAGTAATAGTTACAGCAGTAGTTGTAGTAGTAGAAGTAGTAGTAGTAGTAGCTGTAGTAGGAGATGCAGTCGCAGAGTAGTAGTAATAGCAGTAGTAGTAGCAGAAGTAGCAGTAGTAGGAGAAGTAGTGGTAGTATTAGTAGCAGTAGTAGTAGCAGCTGTAGAAGTTTTACTAGTCATAGTGTTAGTAGCTAGCATCAGTAGTAGTGGTAGCAGTAGTAGCACTATTAGTAGCAGAAGTAGTGCTAGTAGTAGTAGCAACAGTAGTAGTTGTCGTAGTAGTAGTAGTAGCGGTAGCGAAAGCAGTAGCAGTAATTGTAGTAGAAGACGTGGTAGTAGTAGGAGAAGTTGTAGTAATAGTAGTAGTAGTAGAAATAGTAGTCGTAGTAGTAGTAGCAATAGTAGTCATAGTAGTGACAATACTACTAATAGTAATTGTAGTAGTAGTAGCAGTTGTAGTAGTAGTAGTAGAAGTTGTATTAGTAGTAGCTCTTATTATAACGGTAGTCGTAGTAGTAGTAGTGGTAGTAGTCATAGCAGCCGTAGTAGTAGTAGAAGTAGGGGCTGTAGTAGTAGTAGTATCAGTAGTAGTAGCAGAAGTGGTAATAGCAACACTAATAGGGGTAGTATTAGTAGTAGTAGTAGAACAAACATCAGTAGTGGTAGTTGTAGTAGTAGTAGAAACAGTAGTGGTAGTAGTAGTAGCGACAACAGTAATAGTTATAGTCATAGTAGTAATAATAGTAGTAGTAGCTGTAGTGGTACTAGTATTAGCAATAGTAGTTGAATTAGGAGTAGTAGTTATAGCAGTGGTAGCAACAACAGTATTTGTAGTAGTAGTAGTTGTTGCAATAGTAGAAGCAGTAGTAGTTGTACCCGTAGTGTGAGATGCAATTGTAGTTATAGTATTAGTAGCAGTACTTGTAGCTGTACTAGTAGTAGAGGCAGCACAGTAGGAGAACTAGTAGTAGTTTTAGTAGCAGTGGTAGTAGTAGCTATAGAACTATTAGTAGTGGTAGTATTAGTAGCAATAGACGTACTAGCATCAATACTAGTGGTAGCTATAGTAGCAGTAGTAGTAGCAGAATTAGTGGTAGTAGCAGTAGCAACAACTGTAGTAGTAGTATTAGTAGTAGCAGTAGCTGTAGCCAAAGAAATAGCAGTAGTTGTAGTAGAAGAAGTTTTGGTAGTAGGAGAAGTTGTAGTAGCAGCAGTAGTAGTAGAAATAGTAGTCATAGTAGTAATAGCAATAGTAGTCATAGTAGTAGTACTAGTACTAGTAATAGTAATTGTAGTTTTATTTTTTTTAGTAGTAGTAGCAGCAGTAACAGTAGCTGTAGCAGCAGAAGTAGTAATGGTAGTAGTTGTTATTGTAGTTGAAGTCATAGTAGTAGTAGTAATAGAAGTAGTAGCAGTAATAATAGTAGCAGGAGACGTATTACTAGTAGCAGTTGTAGTAACAGTAGTAGAAGAAGTACTGTAGCAATAGTGGTTGTACTAGTAGTAGAAGCAATATTAGTAGTAGCAAAAGTTGTAAATGTAGTTGGTGTTGTAGTAGTTGTAATAGTTGCAGTAGGAGTAGTAGTTGTAGTAGTAGTAGTAGTAACAGGAGTAGTAGAAGTAATAGTTTTAGCAGTTGTAGTAGCAATAGCAATAGTAGTAGCAGTGGTAGTAGCTATGGTAGTGGCAATAATAGTCATAGTAGTAGTAGTAGCAGTAGTAGTAGCTATAGGTGTAGTCGTTGTAGTAGTAATCGTAGTTGTAGTAATAGTAGTAGTAATAGTAGCAATAGTAGCAGCAAAAGTAGTTGTAGTTGGAGAAGTAGTAGTCATCATAGTAGTAGTAGCATTATCAACATAAGTCATCATAGTTATGGTAGCGGTATTAGGAGTAGCAGCAACAGTTGTAATAGTAGTACAAGTAGTAGTAGCAATAGTAGTAGCAGATTTAATAGTAGTCGTAGTACTTGAAGTAGTAGTAGCACTGTTAGTATTAGTAGTAATAGTATTAGTAATAGTAGTATTGTTGTAGTAGTATTAGTTGTAGTAGTATTTATAGTAGCAAAAGTTATAGTTGTAGTAGTAGTTTTAGTAGTATTAGGCGTAGTAGTAGTAGTAGTTGGAGTTGTAGTATTAGGAGTAGTAGTAGAAGTAGCAGTAGTAGCAGTAGTTACAGTAATGAAAGTAGTAGCAGTGGTAGTAGTAGTTGTTGTTATAGCAGTAGTAGCAGCAGTAGTAGCAACAGCGGTAGAAGGTGTCCCAGTAGTAGTAGTAGTGTTAGTAGTAGTAGCAGTAGTAGTAGTAATTGTTGTAGTAGCTGCTGTAGTAGTCATTGTAGTAATCGTCGTAGTAGTAGTAGGAGCTGCAGTGGCAGTAGTAGCGATAGTAGCAGTCTTAGCAGTCGTAGCAGTAGTAGTAGCAGCAGCAATAGTGGTAGAAATAGTAGTAGAAGTAGTAGTATTACTTGTAGTAATAATAATAGTGGGAGCAGTCTCAATAATAGTTATAGCAGAAATAGTAGTTTCTACTGTAGTATTAGTAGGAGTAGCGGTAGTAGTAGAAGTTGTTTTAGCAGAGTAGTGGCAACAACAACAGCAGTAGTAATGTTGTTGAAGTAATAGTAGTAGTCGTAGCAGTAGTAGCGATCATAGTAATAGTAGTAGTAGCAGTAGCAGTAGTTGTTGTAACAGTAGTGGTTATTGTTGTAATACTAGCAAAAGTAGCTGCACTTGCAGTAGTAGTAGTAGTAGTAGTAGTAGTAGCAAGAGTTGTAGTAGTAGCACTAGTTGTTGCAGTAGTTGCTGCAATAGTTGCAGCAGTAGCAATAGTAGTAGTTGTAGTAGTAGTAGTAGTAGTAGTAGTAGTAGTAGTAGTAGTAATAGTAGTAGTAGTAGTAGTAGTAGTAGTAGTAGTAGTAGTAGTAGTAGTAGTAGTAGTAGTAGTAGTAGTAGTAGTAGTAGTAGTAGTAGTAGTAGTAGTAGTAGTAGTAGTAGTGGAAGTTATTGCAGTAGTCGTAGTGGTAGTCGTGGTAGTTGTAGTAGTAGTTGTAGTACTCACAGTAGCAGTAGTCGTAGTAGCAGTATCAGTAGGAGAGGTAGAAGTAGTAGTGGTATTAGCAGGAGCAGCAACAATAGAAGCAGCAGCAGCAGCAGTAGTGGTAGGAGTAGCAATCTCAATAATGGTAGTAGTAGTAGTTGCAGTCTCAATAGTAGTAGTATTAAAGCAGCCAGAAGCACAGCAGTGTAGTTGTAGCAGTAGCAACAGTAACAGTAACAATAGTAGCAGCAGTAGTAGTGGTAGTAGCAGTTGTAGCAGTAATAGCAGCCGCAGAGACTGTCGTTGTTGGAGTGGAAGTAGTAGTAGTAGTAGTAGTAGCAGTTATTGTAGCAAAAGTAGTAGTAGCTATTATATTTGTAATAATAGGAGTAGTAGTAGCGGTAGTAATAGTAGAAGTAGTAGTACTAGTAATAGGACTAGTAGTAGCAATAGTAGTAGCAGTAGCAGTAACAGCAACAGCAGTAGTAAAAGTAGTAGCAGTAGTAGCGATACAATAGTAGCAGATGTAGAACTAGCTGTAGTAGTAGTAGTAGTAGTAGTAGTACTAGTAGTGGTAGTAGTTGTTGTGCTAGTAGTAGTAATAGCAGCAGAACTAGTTGCAGTAGTCGTTGTAGTAGTAGTAATAGCAGCAAAAGTAGTAGCAGTAGTAGTTGTAGTAGTCATAGTTTTTGTAGTAGGAGCAGTAGTACAAGAGGTAGGAGCAGGAGTCATAGTAGGAGTAGAAGTAGTAATAGTAGTTGTAGTAGTAGGCACATTAGTAATAGTAGTAGTAGTAGGTGTAGCAGTAGCAGTAGTAGTAGTACTAGCATTAGTAGCAGTAGTAGTAGCGGCAATTGTCTTTGTAGTAGTATTGTTAACGACAACGATAGTAGTAGTAGTAATAGTAGTAGTAGTAGAACTAGCAATAATTGTTGTAGCATTAATACTAGTAATAGTAAAACTAGTATTAATAGTAGCTGTTGTAGTCAATGATGTTGTAGTAGTACCAGTAGATGTACTAGTCATCATAGAAGTTGTAGCAGTAGTAGCAGGAGTAGCCAGATTAGTAGGAGTACTAACTATTGTAGTAGCAATAGTTGTAGCATAAGTAGTAGTAGTAGTAGTAGTAGTAGTATTACTAACAGTATTAGTAGTAGAAGTTTTGGTAATTGTAGTATTATATTTGTTGTTTTAGTTGTTTAGTACCTTTAGTAGTAGTTGTTGCTGTAGTAGTAGTTGTTATTATTGTAGGAGTAGTAGTAGAAGTAGCCATTGTAGCAGCAGTTGCAGTAGTTTTACTTGTAGTAGTAGCAGTAGTCATAGTAGTAGTAGCAGTAGTAAGAGCAGCAGCAGCAGTAGTAGCAAGAGTAGCAAGAGAAGTAACACTAGCAGTAGCAGTAGCAGTAGTAGCTGTAGTAGTAGTAGTAGCAAAATTAGTAGAAGTAGCAGCAGTTGTAGTAGTAGTAGCAGTAGTAGTAGCAATAGTGGTAGGATATGTAGTAGGAGTCGCACTGTTAGTATTACTAGTAGTAGCATCAGTAGTAGTAGTATTGTAGTAGTAGTATTAGTTGTAGTATTATTTATAGCAGTAGAAGTCATAGTTATAGTAGTAGTTTTAGTAGTAGTCGGCGTAGTAGTAGAAGTAGTTGGAGTTTTAGTATTAGGAGTAGTAGTAGAAGTAGCAGTAGTAGTAGTTGTTGCGGTAGTGGAAGTAGTAGTAGTGGTAATAGTAGTAGTAGTTGTAGTAGTAGTAGTTGTAGAAACAGTAGTAGTAGCAGAAGTAGTCACCATAGTAGTAGTAGTGTCAGTAGTAGTAGTAGTAGGAGGAGGAGGAGGAGAAGAAGTAGAAGTAGTAGTTGTAGCAATAGTAGTAGTATTAGTAGTAGTAGTAGCAACAACAGTAGTAATTCTAGTAGTAGCTGTTGTAGCAGTTGTAGTAGTAGCTATAGTAGCCGCAGTGGCAGTTGTAGCAAGGTAGCAGTCTTAACAATCGTGGCAGTAGTAGTAGTAGCTGCAATAGTAGTAGAAATAGCAGTAGAAGTAGTAAGAGTTATTGTAGTAGCAGTCATAGTAGTAGTAATTGCAATAATAGTTATAGCAGTAGTAGTAGTTGCAACTGTAGTATTAGTAGGAGTAGCAGTAGTAGTATCTAAGGTAGTAGCAATAGTAATATTAGTAGGAGGAGTAGTAGTTGTAGCATAAATAATAGCAAAAGTAGTATTAGTATTTTTAGTAGCAGTAGTAGTACTGGCAGTAGTAGTAGCAATTTTTTAGCAGTAGGAAAAGTAGAGGCAACAACGACAGCAGTAGTACTGTAGTAGTAGTAATAGTAGTAGGCGTAGCAGTAGTAGCAGTCCTAGTAATAGTAGAAGTAGCAGTAGCAGTAGTTTTTGTAGCAGTAGTGGTTATTGTTATAATAGTATTAGTAGTAGTTGTGGTAGTAGTAGCAAAAGTATTAGTAGTAGGTGAAGCAGAATTAGTTGTGTTAGTAGTAGTAGTAGTTGGAGCGATAGTAGCAATAGTAGTAGTAGTTGTTGTTGCAGTTGTAGCAGCAGCAGTAGTAGTAGTAGTAGTGGCAGTTGCAGCTATAGCAGTAGTAGTAGTAGTTGCCATTGTAGCAGTTGAAGTATTAGTTGTAGAAGTAGTTATAGAAATAGAAGTAATTAGAGTAATAGTAGTAATAGATGTAGTAGTAGTAGAAGTGGTGTAGCAGCAGTAGTTGTTGTAGTAGTAGCAGTAGTAGTGGTACCCATTGTAATAGAAGTTGCAGTAGCAGGAATAGTAGTAGCAGTCATAGTTGTATCAGTAGTAGCAACAGTAGGAGTAGTAGTAGTTGAAGTAGTAGTAATAGTAGTAGTTGCAGTAGCAGTAGTTGTAGCAATTATAGTAGTAGAAGTAGTAGTAGTAGTTGGAGAAGTGGAAGTAGTGGTCGTAGTAGTAGTAAAAGTCATAATAGTAGCTGTAGTAGTTATAGTGGTAGTACTAGTGGTAGCTATAGTTGTGAAAGTAGTTGCAGTAGTAGTAGTAGTTGTTGTAGTAGCAATAGAAGCATTAGTATAGGCGGTAGTAGTAAGAGTAGTAGTAGCAGTAGCATTAGTAGCCGTAGTAGGAGAAATAGTAGCAGTAGCAGCAACAACAATAGCAGTAGTAGTAATGATAGTAGGAGGAGTAGTAGTAGTATTTGTAGGCACAGTAGTTGTAGTAGTAGTAGTGGCAGTAGTGGTAGTAGTTGAAGTAGTAGTAGTAGTAGTGGTAGTAGTTGTAGTACTAGTAGCAGTAGTAGCTACAGCATTAGTAACAGTAGTAATAGCAAGAGTAGCAGCAGTAGCGCAAGTAGTAGTAGTAGAAGCGGTAGTACTACCAGTAGTAGTAGCAGTTGTAGTAGCAAAAGTAGTAGCCGTAGTAGTAGTAGAAGTAGGAGAATTAGTAGGAGTAGTAGCAGAAGTAGTGAAGTAGTCACAGTAGTAGTAGCAATAGTAACAGTTGCAATAATAGTAGAAGTAGGAGTAGTAAGAGTAGTTGTATTAGTCGCAGTAGTAGCAATAGCAGTTGCAACAATAGTAGCAGTAGCAGTATCAGTTGCAATAATGGCAGTAGCAGCAGTAGTAGTAGTTGAAATTGTAGCCGTGTTAGTAGCAGTAACAGTAGCAGCAGCAGTAGTTGTAGTAGCAGTAGTAGCAGCAAAAGTAATAATAGGGGTTGGAGTTGGAGTAGTAATCGGAGTAGTACTAGTTGGAGTATTGGTAGTGGCAAAAGTAGCTATCATAGTAGTAGTGGTAGTCGTTGTAGTAGTTGAAGTTGTAGTCGTAGTTGTAGTATTAGGAGTGGTAGTTGGAGTAGGAATTGGAGTTGGGAGTAGTAGTAATAGTAGGAGTATTAGTCATTGCAGTAGTTAGACTAAGCATTGGAATAGTAGTAGTGGTAGTAATGTAGTAGTAGTAGTAGTAGTGGCCGTAGGTGTTGGAGTAGGAGTTTTAGTTGGAGTAGTAGTAGTAGCATAGCATTAATATTAGTATTAGTAGTACTAGTAGTAGGAGTAGTAGTAGTAGCAATTTTACTGGTAGTGCAAGTAGTAGTA
>RXID01011393.1:0-11730 GCA_005019695.1 Trichopus zeylanicus subsp. travancoricus
GTACTACAACAACAACTTCTAATAGTACTACTACTATTACTGCTACTACTAGTACTACTACTATTACTGCTACTACTGGTACAACTAGCCACAACTGCTACTACCAATACTACTACTACAACAACTACGTCTATTGCAGCTACAGTTGCTGCTTCTATTGCTACTACTACTAGTACAACGACTACTATTACTCCTACTACTTCTACTATGACTACAACAAGAACAACAATAACTACTGCTACTACTATAGCTATTGTTGCTGCTACTACAACAATAGCTACTACTACTACTAAGACTACGACTACTACTACAAGTAATACAACTAAAACTACTAGTACTACTGCTACTACTACCACTACTACTCCTCATGCTCCTACAACAACTAACAGTATTACTACTACTACTGTAACAACTCCTATAAAAACTACAATTATTTTTTATAGTATTATTATTACTACTACTACTACTACTATTGCTATTACTACTTCTGCTACTGCTAATATTACGGCTGCTACTACTACTACTACTCCTCCTCCTACTGCTACTACTATTACTACGACTACTACTACTACTACTATTACTACTACTACTACTATTACTACGACTACCACTACTATTGCTATTACTACTGCAACTACTATTACTACGACTACCACTACTATTATTACTACTACTACTACTACTACTACTACTACAACTACTACCAATACAACTCCTAATACTCCATCTACAACCACCACTTTTACAACTACTACTAGTACTACTACACCTACTTTAACTATAATTACTACGACAACAATTATTATTACAACTATGACTGCTACTACTATTAATACAACAACTACTACAACTATTATCGCTAGTACAACTATTGCTATTATTACTACGACTACTGCTGTTGTTGTTGTTGTTGCTACTACTACTTCTTCTATTGCTATTGCTCCTATTACTCCTACTACTACTACTACTACTCCCACTGCTATTGCTGCTGCCCCTACTATTACTACTAGAACTACTGTAGCTCCTACTTCTACTACAACTACTATTACCCCTACCACTACTACTACTACTAGTACTACTACTACCCAAAAAAATACTACTACTGCTGCTACTACTTCTACTAATACTACTACTACAACATTTGCTACTCCTCCTACTACTACTACTGCTACCACCACCACTACTACTACTACAATGACCACTACTACTGCTCCAACTGCTACCCCTACTACTACTACAACTACAACTTATCCAGCTGTAAGTACATCGATGACTACTACCACCACCACTACTGCAACTACTCCTTTTACTATTGTTGCTACTAATCCACTACTACTAAAACTATTTCTACTAGCACCACTACTACTCCTATAGCTATAATTATTATTACTAATAATACAGCTACTACTACAACAAATAATACTATTACTACTCCAACTGCTACTACTACTACTCCTACTAATACTACTACTACTACTACTCCCATCACTACTATTACTCCTACTACTACTACTACTTCTACAACTACTACTCTTCCAACTACTACGACTACTCCTACTACTATTACTACTACTGCAACTACTATAACCACTAATTCTACTTCTACTACAACTACTATTATTACTGCTACTACTACTATGACTACTACTTGCACTACTACTACTACTCCTACTACAACTACTGCTACTGCTACTGCTGCTACTGCCATGGAAACTTGTACTGCTACTACTACAACAACAACAACTACTACTACTACTGCCACTCCAACTCACACTCCAAATACTACCCCTACTACTACTCCTGCTACAACTATTACTACTACAATAGCAACTACTGCTACTAATAATACTACTACTATTACTGCTGCTGCTGCTACTACTACTACTAGTTCTACAACAACAATTGCTACTACTACTACTCGTACTACCACTACTACTACTACCGCTACTACCAGTACTACAACTGCTACTAGTACTACTACTCCAGCTACAACTACTACTATGAATACTACTACTACCTCTACCGCTACTACTATTGCTACAACTACTACACTACTACTACTAATATAACTACACGAAAAACTACTACTATAACTACCACTAATACTACTACTATTCCTACTAATCCTACTACTAGAATTACTGCTAATACAACTACTTCCACTTCTACTAGAAATACTACTAGTTCTACTAGTAGTAGTAGTAGTAGTGCTTCTACTAATGCTATTACTACTATTATTGTGACTACTACAACTACTATTACTGCTACTACTACTTCTACTACTACTACTATTGCTACTGCTGCAGCTACTACTACTACTACTACTACTACTACAACTACTTGTACTACTGCTACTGTTGCTATTGGAACTACTACTACAACTACAACTACTAACACTTCTTCTACTACTACTACTGCTACTCCTATTCTAGCTACTAATACCACTATACTGCAAGAACGGCTACTACTACTACTACTACTACTACTGCTACTTCTTCTTCTTCTTCTTCTTCTTCTATTGCCACTACTAATACTACTACTACCCCTTCTTCTACTTCTACTACTACAACTCGTCCTACTGCTCCTACTACGACTACAACTAGTACTACTACAGCTACTACAACAACTACTACTACTTCTCCCGCCACTATTACTGCAACTACTACTGCTACTACTATTGCTACTTCTGCTACTAATACTGCTACTACTACAGCTAGTACTACTGCTACTATTACTACTATCACTACTACTACAACTACTACTACTTCTATTACAGCTGTTACTACTACTACTACTGCCTCTATTGCTAGTACGACTGCTACTACTACTAATACTCGTACTCATACTACTACTAGTACTACTGCTCCTGCTACTGCTACTTCTATGACTTCAACTACTATTATTCAGACTACTTCTACTACTACTACTACTCCTACTCCTACTAGTACTACTAATGTTGTTGCTACTCTTACTACTACTACTACTGCAACTGTTGCTACTATTGCTACTATTACTGTTGCTGCTACTTCTTCTGCTACTAATACTACTACTACCCCTTCGGCTGCAACTAGTATGACCGCTACAACTACAGCTACTACTACTATAACTACAACTGCTACTACAACTTCTACTATTACTGCTACTTCTGCTGCTACTACTGCTACTACTTGTGCTGCTACTACAACTTCTACTACTACTTTTGCTACTACTATTACAGCTACCACTACTACTACTGATGCTACCACAACTACTACTTTTACCAATGCGGCTACTACTACCACTACTACTACTATTACTACTACTACAACTACTGCTACTATTGCAAGTACTACTAATAGTACTTCTACTACTAATACTTCTGTTGCTGCTGTACCGGTTGCTACTACTACTTCCACCACTACTCCATCTACTATTACTCTGTCTTCTATTACTACTACTGCTGCCGCTACTACTACTAAGGCTTCCAATACTACTACAACTAGCACTACTACTATTACTTATACTAGTATCACTACTACTACTACCGCTACAACTTCAACTTCTACTACTACTGCTACTAGTTCTACTACCACCACTACTACTACTACTACTGTGACTTCGGTTACTGCTCGTATAATTACTACTGCTACTACTGCCAGTCTAACTACTACTACTGCAGCTGCAGCTACCGCTACTACAACTACTCATGGTACTACTACAACTACTACTTTTACTACTACTGCTCCTACTACTGCTGCTACTAGTACTGTAATTTCTACTACTACAATTATAGCTATTACTAATACTATTACTGCCATTAATACTACTACTGCTGCTGCTGCTGCTGCCACTACTCCTTCCAATTCTTCTACTACTACTATTGCCATTGCTACTACTCCTACCATTTCTCCTCCTCTTCCTCCTACTACAACTACTGCTACTGCTACTGCTGCTGCTACTACTACTACTAATACTACTGTTGCTCCTACCACTACTACTACTACTAGTACTTCTACTACTACTACTCCTAATACTACTAAAGCTACTACTACTACTACTAATAATAACAATAATAACAATAATACAACCATTGCTAGTTCTGCTGCTATTGCTGCCTCTACTACTATTACTACTACAATTACTGCTGTTGTTGTTACTACTACAACTACTGCTAGTAATGCAACTACTACTACTACTACTACTACTACATCTGCTTCTGCTACAGCTAAAATTATTCCTTTTACTGCTACGACAGCTACTACTCCTACTAATACTACTATTACCACAACAGCTACTACTGCAACTACTACTGGTACTTCTATTGCTACTTATACCACTACTGTTGTTGCTACTATTTCAGCTATTACTACTACAATAACTACTACTACTAGTACTGTTACTACTACTATAATGACTATTACTACTGAGCATAACAATACTACTACTACTACTACTACTACTACTATCACTGTTGTTGCTCGTGCTGGTACTACTACGGGTACTACAGCTACTACTACTACAACAACTACTACTGCTACTACTACTACTACTTTTACAACTTCTACGATTGCTACTACTACTACTACTTTTACAACTTCTACGATTGCTACTACTACTTCAACTGTTGCTGCTACTAGTGCTGCAACTGCTGCTGCTACCACTACAACTTTTACTACTACTTCCAATACTACTACTGCAACTACTACTACTACTACTACTGTTGCTACTGTAGCTACTACTACTCCTCCTCCTCCTCCCACTTCTACTACTACCACTACTATCACTACTGCTACTACTTATACTACTCATACAACTACTATTGCTCCGACTATTGCTTAAGCTACTACTATTACCAAAATAATGGCTACTACAACTACAGCTACTGCTGCTACTACTACTACTACTACTACTACTACTACTACTACTACTTCTACTACTACAACTACTACTGCTCCTACTGCTACTGCAACTAGTACTGCTACCCCTACTATAATTACTACTACTACCAATACTACTTCTATTGCTTTCACTACTACTGCTACTACTATTACTACTTTTACTACTTCTACTAATACTACTACAACTACTACTATTGCTATTGTAATTATAGCTATTACTGCTACTACTACTCCAACTACTTCTACTACTACTACAACTACTACCACTACTTCTATAACTAATACTACTACCACTGCTGCTACTATTAACACTACTAATACTATTACTACAATGACTATTACTAACACTTCTTCTACCACTAATACTACTACTACTACTTCTACTACTACTCCTAATACTACTACTGCTACTATAACAATAGCTACTACTACTAGAACTACTACAACAATGGCTACTACTACTACTACTACTTCTATTACTAATACTACGGCTACGACTATAACTGCCACTATGCCTACTACGACTACTGCTACTGCTACTACTACTAATACTACCACTCTAGTACCACTCAGTGAAATTCGTAGTACTACTACTACTACTCCTACTCCTACCACGACAACTATGACTACTACTACAACAACTACTACCATTTCTGCTACTACTACTATCGTTACTTGTATAATTACTACCACAGCTATTACTACTGCTACCACTTCTGCTACTACCACTGTGTTTACTCATGTTACTAGTATAATTACTACCACTACTATTACTACTGTTACTCTAACTACTACTATCACTGCTACTACTACTATTTCTACTCCTACTCCTGATCCTGCTACTGCAACCGCTACTATGACTCCTACTAGTACTAGTACTACTACTGCTACTACTACTACTACTACCATTACTACTGTTGCTACAACTACTACTATAGTTGTTGCCACTGCTTCTACTGTAGTTGTTGCCACTACTACTAATATTGCTACTACTACTACTACTCCTCCTACCACTACTACTACTCCTACACCTACTCCTGCTACTTCCCCAACTACTTCTAGAACTACTTCTACTACTACTACTACTACACCTCCTCCAACTCCTTCTGCTACTCCTTCTCGTACAGCTCCTCCTCCACCCTGCTACTACTGCTGCTGTTGCTGTTACAGCTACAACTACTACTACTACTATTCCTACTACTATTACTACTACGACTACAACTACTACCACTAGTACTACTATTACTACTACTACCATTCCTACTACCTACTACTACATCCACTCCTCCTACTACTACTATGATTACTGCTACTACTACAACTATCCCTACTAGCATGGCTACTACTGCTTCACCAACAATAACTACTACTACTATTACTACTACAACAACCACTACTACCACAACAACTACTACAACTACTTCAACAACAACAACAACTACTACTCCTAATACTCTTACTACTTCTACTACTACTACTACTCCTCCTCCTCCTCCTCCTCCTCCTCCTCCTCCTCCTAATACTCCTACTACTACAACAACTACTACTACTACCTCTTCTAATACTTCTACTACTATGACTACTACTACTACTACAACTACTACTACTAATACTAATTTTACTAGTAATACTACTACTACAACAACAACTACAACAACTATTACTACTACTATCACTACTACTACTACTACTATCACTACTACTGCTACTACTATTACTACTGCTACATCTACCACTACTACAACTCCTACTGCTATAACTACACCTACTACTACTACTACTGCTCCTGCTGTTGCAACTAGTACTTTTATTACTACAACAACTACTACTACTAAAACTACAACTATAACAAGCACAACAACAACTACTACTACTCCTACTACTACTACAATAATAACTACTACTACAACTACTACAGCTACAACAGCAATTGCTACAACTACAAAGACTACAACTACTACTACTACTACAACTCCTTCTTTTGCTGCAACTACTACTACTCCTATTGTCATTGCTACTACTACTACTACTATTGCTGCTGATGCTGCTACTGCAAAAAATAGTACTCCCACTTCTACTACTACTATTATTTTTGCTGCTACTACTACTACTACTACACTACTACTATATCTACTACTCTTTGTTCTACTACAACTCCTACAACTAAAACTATTACTACTACTACTACCACAACTAATACTTCTACTACAACTCCTATTGCTACTAATACTACTACTACTAGAAGCACTGCTGCTATTTCAACTACTACTACTTCTACTGTTGTTACTTCTACTACTTCCACTACAACTTCTACTACTACTTCTACTAATACTACTACAACTACTACAACTACTGCTATGATTACTCCTACTCCAACTCATACTCCTATCACTACTACTACTACTACTACCCTACAACCGCTACTACAATAACAACTACTAGTATAATGACAACTACCACTACTACTACTCCTATTACTACCATAACAACTACTATTACCACTACTACTGCAGCTACTATTACTACTACTACTACAACTACTACTACTACAACTTCAACTTCTACTTCTACCACTACTACTGCTCCTGCTACTACCCCTACCACAACTCCCACTACTACCACTATTACTACTACTACCATTATTGCTTTTCTAGTTGCTACTACTACCACTACTACTACTAGTACAACTATAATAATGACTGCTAAATCTACTACTACTCCTACTACCACAACTAGTACTTCTGCTTCTACTCCTACTACAATTACTACAATGACTAAAACTACTACTACAACTGCTACTACTAGAACCACCACTACTCCTACTCCCACTATAACTACCACCACTACACCTTCTACTACTACAACTGCCACTACTACCACCACTACCACTACTCCAACAACTATTACTAATACCCCTCCTACTACTACTACTATTGCTATTACTGATACCACTACTTCCACTACTATAACTACAACCAATACTACTATTCCTACTACTACTACTACTACTACTACTACTACTATTACTACTATTACTCCGACTACTACTCCTACTCCTACACCTTTTCCTACTATAACTCCTACGACTACTAAGACTATGACTATTGCTACTATTACTACTACTACTTCAACTACTACTACTGCAATAGCTACTTCTTCTTCTTCTTCTACTACTACGACTACTACTATTACTACAACAACTAAAACCACTACTCGTACTACTACCACCATTACTACCACTCCTAGCACTCCTACTAATACTACTACTACTACTACTACTACCACTATTGCTACTACTACCACTACTATAACTTTTACTTGTAGTACTAGTAGTAGTAGTAGTAGTAGTAGTAGTAGTAGTACTGCTACTACTACTACTACTACTACGATTACCACGAATGCTACTATAACTACTACACCACCACTACTTTTACTACTACAACGACCACTACGACACTACTTCATGACTTCGACTAGTACTACTATAACTAGAACTATTACTACTACTACTACACTACCACTACTACTTCTACTGCCACTACTACCACTACGACAACCACTACTACCACTACAACAACAACAATAACTACTACTACTACTATTACTACAACTACTAGTACTTCTACTACTACTCCTACCACTACTACCATAACTACCACAAGCCTTCATATTATTATTACTACTTTTACTACAATAATAATAACTACTAATACTACTACTGCTCCTACTCCTACTACTACTCCAACAACTACAACAACAATAACAACAACTACTACTACAACTACTGGAACTACTACTACTGCTACAATTGCTACTTCTGTTGTTGCTACTACTACTACCACTACTACAACTCCCATTACTACTACTACTACTATAACTACTACTACTACTACTTCTACTGTTGCTACTATTGCTACTACTACTACAACTACTACTACTCCTATGGCTGCTACCACTACTTCTTCTGCTACTATTACTACTACTGCTACTGCTACCACTACTACTACTACTGCTGCTATTGCTACCGCTCTTGCTGCGGCTGCTACTTGTACTCCTACAATAACAACAACTACTACTACTACTGCTGCTGCTACTACTATTACTACTGCTAGTACTAATCCTGCTACTACTACTAAGGCTGCTTCTGTGGCTACTACAACTACTATTACATCTACTTGTGCTAGTGCTACTACTAGTCCTACAACAAATAATATTACTGCTGCTACTACTACTGCTACTAGTACTACAATAACTCCCATTGCTACTCATGCTACCACTACTAGAAGAACTGTTGCTACAACTTCAACTACTACTACTACTACAACTACTACTTCTAATACTACTGCAATAACAACAACTACTGCTGCTACTAATATTACAACTACTACATTTCCTATTACTACTAATTCTACTACTACTGCTTCTGCTTCTACTCCAATAACTATTACTACTATGACTACTACTACTACTACTTCTTCTGCTATTGCAACTTCTTCCACTCCAACACCTATTGTAATTGCCACTATTGCTATTATTTATACACCTACTAATACTACTGCTATTACTGCTACTGCTACTCTTACTACTAATAGTAGAAGTCGTAGTAGTAGTAGAAGTAGTAGTACCTGTAGTGGCAGTAGCAGTAGCAGCAGTACTAGTTGTAGTAAAACTATTATTGAAGTTAGGCAAGCGCCATTCAATAGCATCGGATCCGCCAGAAGTGGCGTTTAGGCCAAAGCGTAACGATCGTTAAATGATATGTATCGCCTAGGTAGGGTAATTTAGCATATGGTCATATGACAACGTAGTAAAATGCACCGACATAGTAGTTAGCCTGATAGCTAGTACACAGGATAGTTTGTAATAAGAGAAGTGGTAGTATAGTTTGTAGTTTTACTGTTGTAGTAGTAGTAGAAGTTTTAGTAGCAACAATTCTTGTAGCAGAAAGGAGTAGTAGTAGAAGCAACAATAATAGTCATAGTTGTAGTCTTAGCAATAATAGTAGTACTACAAAAAGGAGAAGTTGTAGTAGTAGTAGTAGTAGGATTAGAAATAGTGGTAATAGTAATAGTAGTAGACATAGCAGTAGTAGCAGTAGTTGTAGTATTAGCAGTAGTGCTAACAGAAGTAGTAGTGTAGAAGCAGTAGTCGTAGTGGCTGTAGTCATAGTAGCTGTAGTCGTAGTTGTAGTAGAAGTAATGGTAGAAGTAGTTGGTGTTGTAGTAGAAGTGGTAGTAGCAACAGCGGTAGAAGCAGTGGCAATAGTTGTAGTAGTAGTTGTAGTTGTAGTAGTAGGAGGAGGAGGAAGAGGAGGAGGAGGAGGAGTAGTCGTAGAACTAGTAGTAGTAGCATAGGAGCAGTACAAGTAGTAGTACTAGTAGTAGTATTAGTAATAGTAATAGTTGTAGTGCTACTAGTATTAGTGGTAGTAGTAGGAGTCATCGTCGTAGTAGTAGTAGTAGTAGTTGTTGTTGTTGTTGTTGTTGTTGTAGTAGTTGTTGTAGCAGTAGTAGAAGTCGGGGGTAGCAGTAGTAGTAGTTATTATTATAGAAGTAGTAGTAATCATAGCAGTAGTAGTTGCAGAAGCAGTAGAAGTACGGGAAGTAGTAGTAATAGCTATAGCAGCAGCAGTAGTAGTAGTAATGGTACTAGTAGTAGGAGTAGTAATATTAGTGGTAGTAGAAGTATTAGTAGTAACGAAGTAGTAGTTTTAGTTGCAGTAGTAGTAGCAGTAGTTGTAGTAGTAGTAGCTATAGTAGCAGCAGTAGTAGTAGTAATAGTTGTAGTAGTAGTAGGAGGAGAAGTAGTAGTAGTAGGAGCGGTACTAGTAGTACTAGTAGTAGGATCCATTGTAGCAGGAGCAGTAGTTATCGTACTACTAGTAACAGTTGTAGAAGCAGCAGCAGTAGAAGTAGTAGTAGTAGTAGTAGCAGCAGTTGTAGGAGTAGTTCTCATTGTGGTAGTAGTAGCAGCAGCAATAGTAGTAGTAGTAGTAGTAGTAGTAGTAGAAGTAGTAGTAGTAGTAGTAGTAGTAGCCATAGCAGTAGTAGTAACAATAGTCATAGTAGTAGCAAAAGCACTCGCAGTCGGAGTAGCAGCTGCAATAGTAGTAGCTATAGCAATGGCCACAATTGTTGTAGTAGTGGTAGGAGTAGCAACTATTGCAGTAGTTGTAGTAGTAGTACTAGTAGCAGTAGCTGTAGTGTCAATAGTAGCAGTAGCAATAGTAGTTGTTGTAGTAGTAATAGTAGTATTAACAGAAGTAGTAGTTGTTGTTGTAGGACCAATATTAGTAGTAGTAGTATTAGTAGTAGTCATAGTAAAAGTTGTAGCAACAGTAGCAAAAGTAATAATATTAGTAGTAGGAGAAGTATTAGTAGCAGTAAAAGTTGTCGCAATTGTAGCAGCTATAGTGGTCATAGTAGTGGTAGCAACAACAATAGTAGTAGTAGTTGTAGTTGTAGGAGAAGTAGTAGTACTAGTAGTAGTTACTGTAGTTGAAATAGTTCTCGAAGTAGTATTATTAGTAGCAGTAGTAGTAACAGTAGTAGGAGTAGTAGGAGGAGGAGGAGGAGGAGTAGTAGTAGTAGCAGTTGTTGTTGTTGTTGTGGTAGTAGTAAAAGTAGTAGTAGGAGTAGTAACAGCCATAGCAGCAGCAGTAGTACTAGTAGTATTAGTATTCTAAGTAGTAGCAATAGTAAAAGTAGCAGCAATAGTGGTAATAATTGCAGTAGTAGTACTAGTTATAGTAGCAGTAGCTGTAGTAGCAGCACCAGTAGTAGTTGTTGTAGTAGTAGTAGTAGCAGTAGTTGTTGTAGTAGTAGTAGTAGCAGCAGCAGTTGTAGCAGTAGTG
>RXID01011397.1:0-28019 GCA_005019695.1 Trichopus zeylanicus subsp. travancoricus
TCCTACTCCTACTGCTACTCCAAGTGCAACACATACTCCTATTACTACAACTACTACTATTGTTGCAACTATTACTACTACTACTGCTGCTACTACTACTACTGCTACTCTTACTACTATAACTATAACAACTACTACTACTCCTACTGCTACTCCTACTCCCACACTTACTCCTATTACTACTACTACTACAACTACTACTACTACTGCTACTGCTACTACTACTACTATTGTTGCTGCTGTTACTAGTACTACTACCACTACTACTACTACTGTAGTTGCTGCTGCTACTAATACTACAAGTAGTGCTACTATAACAACTACTACGACCACTACTACTGCTACTACTACTAGTACAGCTACTACTACTGCTACTGCTGCTACTCAAACTATTACTGCTGCTGCTACTACTACTACTACTACTATTCCTACTACTACCACGGCTACTACTACTGCTGCTACCCCTACTATTATTGCTACAATGATAATTGCTACCTCTACTACTACTGCTACTACTACTGCTAATATTGTTACTATACTACTACTACTACTACTACTACTACACTACTGCTATTATAGCTATTGCCGCAACAACTACAACAACTACTACAGTTGCTGCTACTACTATTACTACTACCGCTACCATGATTACCATAGCTGCTCCTACAAAAACTACAACTACTACAGCAACAAAAACTTCTCCTACTACTATTACTACTACTACTACTTCTGCTACTCCAACTAATACTATAGCTATTGCTACTGCTATGACTACTTCTAGCACAACTATTACCACTACTACTATTACTTCTACTACTACTACTGTTACGCCTATTGCAAATACCGCTACCACTACCTTGACTGCTACAATTGCTACTACGGCTACTATAAGTACTACTACTACTACTACTACTACTACTACTACTACTACTACTACTACTACTACTACTACTACTACTACTAGTACTACGGCTACAACTACAATTGCCACTACTATTACTTCCTCTACTAGTTTTACTATTGGTACTACTATAGCTACTACTGCTACTGCTACACCAACTAATACTACTACTGCTACCACCACAACTGCTACTAGTAGTACTATTGCTGCCGCTACTACGGAAGCTACTGCTACTAATGCTACTACTACTTCTGCTGGTACTACAATTACATGTACAACTACAACTATATCTACTACTATTGCTATTATTGCTACAACTATAACAATTAGATGTGCTGCTTCTGCTACTAATGCTATTGCAACTACTACGACTACTGCTGCTATTACTATTATACCTACTACTACTATTACAACAACTGCTACTATTAATGCTACTAATATGACAACAAATACTAATGCTACTACTACTACAACCACTATTACCTCTCCTACAATAATAATAACTACTACAACTACAACTTCTCCTACAACTACTACTACTAATGCTACAACTACAACACATGCTACTGCTAGTATGACTGTTGCTGCTGCTGCTATCACTACTAATACTACTACTACAGCTACGACTACCACTACCACTACTTCTCCTACTGCTATTACGACTACTACAACTACTCCGACTACAACTACTGCTACTCCAACTAGTACTACTGCTGCTACTACCACAACTGCTACTACTAGTGTTACTACTACGACTTCTACTACTCCTAATATTAATTCTACAACTATTACTACTACTGCAAATACTACTACCACTACTTCGAATGCTACTACTACTACTTCTGCTACTATTACTTCTTCTTCTACTACAATTAGTGCTAATACTACTTCCACTTCTTCCACTACTATTACTACTACCACTGCAACTACTACATCTACTACTACTACTATTGCAACTATGGTTGCTATTGCTACTACTGCTATGACAACTTCAATGACTACAGCTGTTGCTATTGCTACTGTAATTACTACTACAACTACTACTAGATGTACTACTACTGCTACTACTGCTACTGTTGCTACAACAAATACTACAACTACTACAACTATAATAATTACTGTTGCTGTTACTTCTACTATTGCTACTACTACTACTATGACAACAACAACAACTACTACTATTACAACTATTGCTACTACTAGTGTACAAATACAACAACAAATACTACTGCAACCACTTCCGCTACTACTACTACTACCTCTCCTATAATAATAATAACTACTACTACTACTTCTTCTACAATAACTACTGCTGCTACTACTACTAATGCTACAACTACTGTTAATGCTACTACTACTACTGTTGCTGCTCCTAGTACTACTACTACTACAACTACGGATACTATTGCTACTCCCACTACTGCTACTTATCCTACAACTGTTACTACTACTACTACAGCTACTTCAACTAATACAACTGCTGCTACTAGTATTACTACAATGATTTCTACTACTATTACTATAACTACTATTACTACTAGTATTGCTATTGCTGCTATGATGGCTACTACTACTACTATTGCTACTACGGCCACTATTGCCACTTCTGCTAGAACTGCTGCTACTGCTACTAAAATTACTACTACTACTACGACAACTACATCTACTTCTACAACTACTTATGCTACTATTACTACTACTGCTACTATTGCTACTACTGCTACTACTACTACTACTACTACTACTACTACTACTACTGCAACTAATACTACGACTATTACTACAACTACTGTCGCTACTACTGTTGCAACTACTAGTACTACTACTATTGTTATAGTTACAGCTACTACTCCTGCCCCTACTACAACAACTAATACTACCACTACTTCTACTACTACTACTACTACTACTACTACTACTACTACTACTACTACTACTACTACTACTTCTACTGCTAATACTGCCACTACTAGTTCAGCTATGACCGTTGCTACTACTCCCACTACTAATGCTACTACTACTAATACTACTGCTACTACTATTTCTACTAGTACTATTGCTACTACTAGGACTACTACACCTATTATTACTACTACTACTACAACAACAACAACCACTACTACTATTGCAACTTCTACAATGACAACAATGACTACCACTATTGCCACTACAGCCACTACTGCTACCAATACTTGGCCTGCAACTACTACTACTACTGCTTCTTCTTCTAGTACTACTACTACTGCAACAACTACTAATGCTACTATAGGTACTCCTACTACTACTACAACTACAACAACTACTACTACTGCTACTACTCGTACAACAACTACTGCATCTACTACTACTTCTCCAACTAATACTATAGTTGCTACTACTTTTGGCACTACTACTAATGCTACTACTGCTACTACTACTATGACTACTACAATGACTACTGCTACTACAACAACTATAGCTACTTCTACTACAACTACTCTGCCTACTATTACTACTACTAGAACAACAACTACAGCTGCAACTGCTACTACAACTACTACTACTACTGCTTCTACTATTGCTACAGCTTGTACTACTACTCCTACTACTACTAGTATTGCAACTACTACTTCTGCTACTACTACTACAACTACTGCTACTACTACTACTACTCTTACTACTACTTCTTTTGCTACTAAAACTACTACTAATTCCACTGCTACATCTTCTACTACTACAATAATTGCTACTACCACTTCTACCACGACGAGTGTGACTACAACTATGACTATGACTGCAACAGCAGCTACTACTACTACCACAACTACTAAAACTACTACTACTACTATTGCTCCTATTGCTACTATTACTTCAACAACTACTAAAACTACTATTACTACTACAATCACTACTATTGCAAATGCTACTATGGCTACTGCTATCATTGCTACTACTACTACTACAACAACAACAACAACTACTACTACTACGACTATTACTACTACTACTCCTACTACTCCTACTACTTCTGCTATTGCTACTACTACTAGTCCCACTTCTCCTACTATGATGACTATAGCTATTACTACTATTGTAATAACTACTGCTCTTGGTATTACTACTATTACAACTACTACAACTGCTACTACTGCTGCTGCTACGATAAATATTGCTCCTACTACTAATACAATTGCCTTTACTACAACTACAATTACTACTATTATTTCTACTTCTGCTACTGCTACTAGTACTACTACAACTCCTCCTACTATTGCGATAAAAAATATTTTTACTAATGTTGCACCTACTACTATTGCCGCTACTACTTTTTTTCAACTGCTACTGCAAAATGGTAATCCTGCTACTATTGTTGGAAATACTGCACCAACTACAACTACTTCTACTACTTCTCTTACTACCAATACTGTTGCTACAAATACTACTACAACTCCTATTGCTGCTACTACTACAACCTCCATCGCAACTATCGATACTCCAACTACTATTGCTGCTACTACTACCTCTATGGCTATTACTGCTGCTACTACTCCTACTACTACTACTATTACTATCACTATTACTACTACTACTATTGCTCCTATTGCTGCTGCTACTCCTACTACTATCACCAACACCACTACTAATAATAGCACTACTACTACTAGTACTATGGCTACTACTATTGCTGTTAATGCTACTGCAACTATAACTGTTACAAATACTACTGCTATTACTATTATGGTTGCTACGACTACTACATCTACTACTACTTCTGCTACTACTACTTCGCTACTACTACTGCTACTACTATTACTACTACTCCTACTACTAGTATTAGTACTACTACTACTACTACTACTACTAGTATTATTACTACTACTACTACTACTACTACTACTACTACTACTACTACTACTACTACTACTACTACTACTACTTCTACAACTTTTACTACTTCTACTTCGGCAACTACTACTACAACTACAACTACTTCTACTGCTACTACTACTACTACTACTACCACTTCTCCTACTACTACCACTTCTGCAACCCCAACTACAGCTACGGTTACAACAAGTACTACTACTACTTTTACTGTGAGTACTGCTACTTCTACTACAACTACTAGTTCTACTACTACTATAACTACAACTACTTCTACTTTAACAACTACATCTACTACTACTAGTACTACCACTAGTTCTAGTAATACTACTACAACAACTTCTGCCGCTACTAATAGCACTACAACTACTATTACAACCAGTAATACTATAGCTACTCCTAGTACTACTTCTGGTAATACCATTCCTTCTTCTACAGCTACTGTTATAAGTGCTGCTGCTGCTACTCCTACTATTGGTACTAGTGCTACAACTATGACCATTGCTACTACAACTACTATTGCTACTACTGTCACTACTGCCAGCTCTGCTACTGCTACTACTACTATTGCTGCTACTACTACTACTACTAGTTGTTTACGACTACTACGACTATACTACCACAACTCTACTACTATGCTGCTACTACTCCTTCTACAACAACTACTACTATACCTACCACTACTACTACTAATACAACATCTCTTGCTACTACTACTAGTACTGTAGCACTACTAGTACTACTACCACTACTTTCGCAACTTCAACTACTGCTACTAGTACTACTACTACTACCACCATTCTGACTACTACTACTACAATTATTACTACTACTACTGCTACATCTTGTTCTACTGGTACTAGAACTACTTCTGCTACTATTACTACTGTTGCTACTTCTACTTCTCCTACTACCACTACTATTGATATTACTACCACTACTACTGTAACTACTACTACCGCTACCACTACTACAACTAGTAATACCACTAAAACTACTTTTGTGACATCTACTTTTGATACTACTACTACTCTTCATCTTCGCCTCCTCCTACTATAACTACTATTACTACCACTACTACTGCTACTACTACTACTTCTACCACTACTTCTACTACTACTACTATTGCTACTCCTACTACTATTACTATTGCTACCACTTGACTTATCAGACTATTGCTATTATTGATATTACTACTGCTACTGCTACAGCCGCTACTACTACTACTAGTACCACAATTGCTACTACTACTACTACTATTTATACTAGTACTACTTCTACTATGAGTACTACTACGACTGCTACTGTTTCTACTACTATTACTACTATTACTACTACTATTATTACTACTACTACTTCTACTACTGTTACATTTTATAGGACTACTATTACTTCAGAAATGACTACTACTGCTGCTACTGCTACATGTACTATTTTTACTTCTACTACTACAATTACTTCTGCTACTATTACTACTACTACCACTACTACTATTACTATGACTACAACTACTACTACTACTACTACTACTCCACTACTAAGGTTGTTATTGAGGCTGCTACTTCCACTACTACTATAATTACTGTAGGTACTGTGACTACTTTTGCTACTAAAACTATTGCTATTACCACTTCTACTGCTACTACTACCACAAGCAACAACCAGGATAGTTGTAGTATATCAGAAGTAGTAGCAGTAGAAGTTCTAGTAGTAGTACTAGTAGTAGTAGTAGCAGCAACAGCAGCAGTAGTAGTAGTAGAAGTAGCCACAGTAGTAGTAGTAGTAGTTGTAGTTGTAGTAGTAGTAGTAGTAACAATAGTAGTAGTAGCAGTAGCCGTAGTAGTAGTAGTAGAAGTAGCCATAGTAGTAGTAGTAGTAGTAGTAGTACTAGTAGTAGTAGTAGTAGTAGTAGTAGTAGTAGTAGTAGTAGTAGTAGTAGTAGTAGTAGTATTAACAATAGAAGTAGAACTAGGAGCAGTAGTAGTAGTAGCCGTAGTAGTAATAGTAGTAGTAGTAGTAGTAGTAGTAGTAGTAGTAGTGGTAGTAGTAGTAGTAGTAGTAGTAGTAGTAATAGTAGTAGTAGTAGTAGTAGTAGTATTAGCGGCAGTAGTAGCAGTAGCCGTAGTAGTAGTAGTAGTAGAAGTAGTAGTAGTAGTAGTAGTAGTGGTAGTAGTAGTAGTAGGAGTAATAATAGTAGTAGAACTAGGAGCAATGGTAGTAGTAGCTGTAGTAGTAGTAGTAGTATTAGTAGTAGTAGTAGTAGCAGCAGCAGTAGCAGTAGTATTAGTAGTAATTGTAGTAGTACTGGTAGTTGTAGTAGTTGTAGCAGCCATAGTAGAAGTTGTAGTAGCAGCAGTTATGATAGTTGTAGAAGAAGTAGTAGTTATTATAGTCGCAATAGTAGTAGTAGTAGTAGTAGTACTAGAAAAACTAGTAGTAGGAGTAGAAGCAATAGCAGTACTAGTAGTTGGAGCAACAAAAGCCATAGTAGGAGTTGTAGTAGTTATTGTAATAGTACTAGGAGAAGTAGAAGTAGTAGCAGTATTAGTAGTAGTGGTGGTAGTGGTAATTGTAGTAGCAATCGAAGTAGTGGGAGCAGTAGTAGTAGTAGTAGCCGAAGTAGTAGTAGTAGTAGGAGTAGTAGTAGTAGTCGAAGTAGTGGGAGCAGTAGCAGCAGCAGCAGCAGCAGTAGTAGTAGTCGAAGTAGTGGTAGTAGTGGTAGTACTAGTTGCGGTAGTAGTAGAAGTTGCAGCGATAGTAGGAGTAGTTGTATTAGTAGTGGTTGTAGCAGCTGTTATAGTAGTAGTAGTAGTAGTAGATGTAATAGTTGTAGTAGTTGCAGTAGCGGCAGCAGCAGTGGTAGTAGTAGCAGCCGTAGTAGTTGTAGTAGTGGTAGTAATAGTAGCCGTAGTAAAGACATTAGTAGTGGTAGGTAGTAGTAATAGCAGTAGCAGAAGTAGTAGTAGCGGTAGTTGTAGTAGTAGTAGTATTAGTGAGTAGTAGTAGTAGCCGTAGTAGTAGTAGTAGTTGTAGTTGTAGTAGCAGAAGTAGTAGTACAAGAAGTAGGAGCATTAGCCCTAGTAGCAATCATATTAGTAGTGTTAGTAATGGTAGTAACATTTACAGTAGTAGTAGTAGCAGTAGCAGTCGCAGTTGTAGAAGTGGGATTAGTTGTTGTAACTGTAGTAGTGGTATTAGTAGTTGTAGTTGTGGTAGCCATAGTAGTAGTAGTAGTAGTATTATTATTATTAATAATAGTAGCAGTAGTTTTTGTTGTTGTAGTAGTAGTAGTAGTGGTAGTAGTAATAATAGCAGCAGCAGCTGCAGCAGCAGTAGTAGTAATAAAGTAGTAGCAGTAGTAGTGATAGTAGTAGTTGTAGTAGTAGTATTAGCAAAAGTTGTTGTAGTTGTAGTAGAAGTAGCAGCAGCACTAGTAGCCATAATAGTAGTCGCAGCAACAGTCGTGGCTGTCTTAGTAGTAGTATTAATAGTGGTAATTATAGTAGTAATAGTAGCAGAAGCCGCATTGGCATCAGCAGCTGTAGCAGTAGCAGTAGTAGTACTAGTAGAAGTAGAAGTTGTAGTTGTAGTATTAGTAGTACTAGTAATAGTAGCTGTACTAATCGTAGTAGTAGTGGTAGTAATATTATTAGGACTAGGACTAGTAGTAGCAGTTGTAGTAGTAGTATTAATAGTACATTAGCAGCAATAGTAGCAGTAGTAGTAGTACTAATAGTGGTGGGATGCCAGTAGCAATAGTTGCCATAGTAGTAGTTGTAGTAGTACCTGTAGTGGCTATAGTAGGATTACTAGTAGCTATAGTACTTGTAGTAGTAGTAGTAGTATATTACTTGTAGAAGTAGTAGTAGGAGTAGTAGTAGTTGCTGAAGTAGTGGTAATATGAGAAGTAGTAATAATTGTTGTAGTAGTAGTAGCAGTAGGAGCAGTTGTAGTTTTAGTAGGAGTATTAGTAGCAATAGTTATTGTAGTAGAAGTAGTAGGAGTGGTAGTAGCAATAGTAGTCATTGTTGTAGTCCTAGCAATAGTAGTAGTAGTATGAAGAGTAGCAATTGTAGTAATAGTAGCTCTAGGAGTAGTAGTAGTGGTAGTAGTAGCGGTAGTAGTAATAGTAGTAGTCCTAGTAGTAGTAGCAGTAGTTGCAGTAGCAGTAGCAATGGTAATAGCAGTAGTGCAGAAGCTGTAGCTGTAGTGGCTGAAGTCGCAGTAGCAGTCGTAGTAGTAGTTGTAGTAGTGCTAGTAGTTATAGTAGTGGTTGCAGTAATAGAAATAGTAGTAGTAGTTTTAGTAGAAGTGGTAGCAGTAGCAACGGTATAAGTAGTAGCAGCTAAAGTCATAGTAGTTGTTCTTGTAGTATTAGGAGGAGGAGGAGGAGGAGTTGTAGTAGTAGTCGTACAAGTAGCAGTAGCTGTGCGAGCTGTAGAAGCAGTAGTGCAAGTAGTAGAATTAGTAGTAGTAGTTGTTGTACTAGTACTAGTAGTAGTTGTAGTAGTAGTAGTAGCAGTAGTTGTTCTCATAGTAGTAGCAGTAGTAGTATTCGTGGTAGCAGAAATAGTAGTAGTTGTTGTAAAAGCAATAGCAGCCATGGCAGTAGTAGTTGTAGAAGTAGTAGAAGTAGGGGAAGCAGTAGTAATAGCTGTGGCATCCGTGGTAGTAGTAGCAACGGTATTTAGTAGTAGAAGGAATAGTTGTATTTGTAGCAGTAGTAGTATTAGTGGAAATAGAAGTAGTAGTTTTGGTCATAGCAGTTGTTGCAGTAGTTGTAGTAGTAGCAGTAGCAGTAGTAGAGGTAATTGTAACAACATCAACAGTCATAGTATTAGTAGTAGCAATTGTAGTAGCAGTAGTAGAACTAGCAATAGCAGTTGAAATAGTAGTAGTGGTATTAGTAGTAGTAGTAGTAGTAGTAGTAGCTGTAGTACTTGTAGTAGTATTATTATTATTATTAGTAGTAGTAGTAGTACTAGTAGCTGCAGTACTTGTAGTAGTACTATTATTATTATTAGTAGTAGTAGTTGTTGTTGTTGTTGTGGTATTAGCAGAAGTTGTTGTAGTTGTAGTTGAAGTAGAAGCAGCACTCATTGCCATAGCGGTAGTCGCAGCAATAATTATAGTAGTAATTGTAGCTGTAATAATAGCAGCAATCGTAGTAGTCATAGTAGTAGCAGCAGCAGTAGTGGTAGTAGTACTAGTAGAAGTAGACGTAGTGGTAGTAGTAGTAGTAGTAGTAGTAGTAGTAGTAGTAGTAGTAGTAGTAATCATAGTAGTAGTAGTAATCGTAGTAGTAGTAATAATAGTAGTAGGCCTAAGAGTAGTATTAGTGTTAGTAGTGGTAGTAATAATATATTACAAGCAACAGTAGCAGAAGTAGTACTAGTTGGAGTAGTAGTAGTAGTAGTGGCAGTAGAAGTGGTTGCAGCAGTAGTAACAGTAGTAGTAGTAGTGATAGTGGTGGGAGTTCCAGTAGTAGCAGTTGCAGTAGGAGCAATAGTTGTAGTAGAAGTAATGGTAGTAGCAGTAGTAGTAGTACCTGTTTGGCAACAGTAGCAATAGCAGTAGTATATTAGGTATAGAAGTATTAGTAGTAGTAGTAGTAGTAGTATATTAGCTGTAGAAATAGTAGTAGTAGTAGTTGAAGTAGTGGTAATATGAGAAGTAGTGATAATTGCTATAGTAGTAGTAGCTGTAGTAGTAGTTGCTGTAGTAGTTGAAGTAGTGGTAATATGAGAAGTAGTGATAATTGCTGTAGTAGTAGTAGCTGAAGTAGCAATTGTAGTAGTAGTAGAAGTATTAGTAGTAGTAGTTATTGTAACAATAGTAGTAGTAGTAGTACTAGTAGTAGTAGCAGTAGTAGCAATAGTTGTCCTAGTTGTAGTCTTAGATGTAGTACTAGTAGTACAAAAAGTAGTAGTTGTAGTAGTAGTATCTATAGCAGTAGTATCTGTAGGACTAGTAGTTGTGGTTGTAGCAATAGCAGCAGTAGTAGTAAAAGTAGTAGTCGTAACAGTAGAAGCGGTAGTTGCAGTAGCAGTAGAAGTGGTTATAGAAGTAGTAGTGCAAAAGCAGTAGTCGTAATGGCTGTAGTCGTAGTAGGAGAAGCATTTGTCGTAGTAGTAGTACTAGTAATTATAGTAGTAGTTATAGTAATAGTAATAGTAGTTGTTGTTGTAGTAGAAGTGGTAGTTGTAGCAGTGGTAGAAGCAGTAGGAACAGTAGTTGCAGCAGTTGTAGTAGTAGCAGTAGTTGTAGGAGGAGGACATGTAGTAGAAGTAGTGGTACTAATAGTTGTAGTTGTAGGAGTGGTAGAAGTAGTAGTGTTGGTAGTAGTAGTAGTAGTAGTAGTAGAAGTAGTACTAGTAGTAGTTGTAGTAATAGTAGTAGAAGTAGTTGTATTAGTATTAGTAGTAGTTGTTGTTGTTATTGTTGTAGTAGTAGTAGTTGTAGTAGTACTAGTAGCAACAGTGGTAGTCGTGGTAGCAGTAGTTGTTGTTGTTGTTGTGGAAGTAGTAGTAGTTGTACCTGTAGCAGTTCCGAAAGTAGTAGGAGTACTAATATTAGTTATAATAGAAGTAGTAGTTGTAGTAGTATTTGTAGCAGTAGAAGTAGCAGCAATAGTAATAGTAGTAGTAGTAGTAGTAGTAGTAGTAGTAGTAGCAGCTGTAGTAGTAGTAGTAGTTGCAGTAGGAGTAGCTGGAGTAGCTATAGTAGCTGTATAAATAGTATCAGTAGTAGCAGTAGTAGTAGTTGTGGTACTAGTATTAGTAGTAGTAGTATTACTAATAGTAGCATTCGTTGTAGCAGTAGCAGTAGTTGTCTCACTAGTAGTGGTGGTTGTAGAAGTTGCAATAGCAGAAGCAGTAATAGTAATAGCAGTTGTTGTAGTTGTAGGAGCAGTAGCAATATTAATTATAGGAGGCATATTGCTAGTAGTTGTAGTAGTAGTAGCAACACTAGTACTAGTACTAGTAGTAGCAGTAGTAGTACTAGTACTAGTAGCAATTGTAGTAGTTGCAGTATTAGTAGCAGTAGTCATAGTAGTTGCAATAGCATTAGCAGAAGTAGTGGTACTAGTAGTAGTAGTAGTAGGAGTAGCAATAGCACTAGTTGTTATAGTAGTGGTAATGGTAGTAGTAGTAGTAGTAGTAGCAGTAGTGGTAGAAGTAGTAGTAGAAGCCGTAGCAGCAATATTATTTGTAGTATTCGTAGTTGTAGCAGTAGTAGCAGCAGCAGCAGCAGTAGTAGTAGTCAGAGCAGCAGTAGTAGTTGAAGCGGTAGGAGTAGCAGGAGCAGTAGTGCTAGTTGTAGTAGCAGTAGCAATAGCAGTTGTAACAGTAGTAGTAATAGTAGTAGTAGTAGTAGTAGTAGTAGTAGTACTTTTTGTAGTAGTAGTAGGACCAGTAGTAGAAGCAATTGTAGTAGTAGGAGTAGTTATAGTAGTAGTAGTCTAGGAAGTAGTTGGAGTAGAAGTAGTAGTTGTAGTTGTAGTTGTAGTAGCAGTAGTACCAGAAGCAGTAGTTGTAGTTGTAGTAGTAGTAGTAGTAATAGCTATAGCAGCAGCAGTAGTAGTAGTTGCAATAGTAGTTGTAGTTGTTGTAGTTGTAGGAGAAGTAGTAGTACCAGTAGTTGTGGTAGTAGTAGGAATTAGTGTAGAAATGCTATTAGTAGCAGTAGTAGTAGTAGTAGTAGTAGTAGTTGTTGTAGTAGTACTAGAAGTATTAGCAATAGCAGCAGCAATAGTAGTAGTAGAAGTAGTAGTAGTAGCAGTAGTAGTAGCCATAGTAGATGTAGTAGTAGTAGTAGTAGTAGTAGTGGAAGTAGTAGTAGGAGTAGTAGTAGTAATAGTAGTAGTAGTAGCAACAGTAGTTGTTATACTAGTAGTAGTTGTCGTAGTAGTAGTTGCCGTAGTAGCAGTAGTAATAGTAGTTGTTGTTGTAGTAGCAGGAGCAGTAGTAGCAGTAGTAGTAGTAATAGTAGTAGTAGTAGTAGTAGTAGTAGTAGTAGCAGTAGCAGTAGTGGTAGACGCAGTAGTAGCAGCCATAGCAGCAGAAGTTGTATTTGTAGTATTAGTAGTTGTAGAGGGAGCAGTAGCATTAGTAGTAGTAGTTGTTGTTGTTGTAGAAGTCGTAATAGTAGTAGTAGTCACAGTAGTAGCAGCAGTAGTACTAGTTGTTGTAGTAGAACTAGTTCTAGTAGCAGTAGCAGTTGTAGTTGGAACAGTAGTAGTAGAAGCAGCAGTAGTAGTAGAAGTAGTAGTGGCCATAGTAGATGTAGTAGTAGTAGTACTAGTAGTAGTAGTGGAAGTAGCAGGAGGAGTAGTAGTAGTAGTAGTAGCAATAGTAGTAGTTGTTGTAGTAGTAGTAGTTGTCATAGTAGTAGTTGCAGTAGTAGCTGTAGTAGCAATAGTAGTAGTAGTTGTAGTTGTAGTAGCGGGAGTAGAAGTAGCAATAGTAGTAGTAGTTGTTGTCATATTAGAAGCAGTAGTAGTAGCAGTCGTACTAGTGGGACCAAAAGTAGCCATTGTAGCTAAAGTAGTAGTAATAGTTGCAATCGTAGCAATAGCTGCAATAGCAATAGTAGTACTAGTAATAGTAATAGTAGTAGTCATGATAATAGTAGTTGTAGTAGTAGCAATAGTAGTAGTAAGAATAGTACTAGTAGTAGTAGCAGCATTGGTAGTGGCGAAAGTTGTGGCTATAGTAGCAGTAGTAGTAGTGGCAATAGCAGCTGTAGCAGTTGCCGTAGTAGTAGTAGTAGTAGTAATAATGGTAGCCATAGTAGTGGTAGTAGGAGCGGTTGACGTTGTAGTAGTAATAATGGTAGCCATAGTAGTGGTAGTAGTAGCGGTTGAAGTAGTAGTAGTAGTAGTCGTAGGTGCTACAGTTGTTGCAGCAACAGTAGTAGTAGCAGTAGCAATAGTAGTTGGTATAGTAGTAGTACTTGTTGTTGTAGTAGTAGTACTAGTAGTAGTTGTAGTAGTAGCAGCAGTTGTAGATATAGTAGTAGTTGTAGTAGCAACAGTAGAGCAGTAGTAGAAGTAGTGGTAGTCGCGGTAGGAGCAGTTGTAGTAGCAGTAGAAGATGTAGTAATAGCAATAGTAGTAGCCGTGTAGTTGTTATAGCAGCAACAACAGCAGTAGTAGTACTAGTAGTAGTAGCAGTAGCAGTTGTAATAGTAGTAGTAGACGTAGCAGAAGTAATAGTAGTAGTGGTAGCAATAGTAGAAAAAGTAGCAGCAATTGAAGTAGCAATAGTAGTAGGTATAGTATTAGTAGCATTAGTAGCAGTAGTAGCACGAGTGGTAGTAGTAGTAGCTGTGGTAGGAGTAGTAGTAATTTTAGTAGTAGTTATTATAGTAGTTGTAGCAGTAGTAGCTGTAATAGTAGTAGGAGTAGAGCTGTAGTAGAAGCAGTAGTAGTTGTAGTTGTAGTAGAAGTAGACTAGTAGAAGTAGAGCAGTGGTAGCAGTAGTGGTGGTCACAATAGGAGCAGTTGTAGTTGTAGTAGTAGTAGTAAAAGATGTAGTAGTAGCAGTAGTAGTTGTAGTAAGAGAAGTAATAGTAGTAGTAGTAGTAGTAATAGTAGTAGTGTAGTGGCAGTTTTTGTTGTTGCTGCTACAGCAGTTGAACTAGTTGTTCCAGTTATTGTAATAGTAGTAAAAGTTGGTGTAGCAGTTGTACTTGTAGCAGTAGCTATAGTTGTAGTTGCAGTAGTAGTAGCAGTAGTTACAGTAGTTGTAGTAGTAGAAGCAGAAGCAATAGTAGTGGTAGTTGTAGTAGTAGGTTTAGTAGCTGTGGTAATAGTTGTCATTGTGGTAGTAGTAACAGTAGTAGCAGTAGCAGTAGCAGTAGTATTTGTTCTTGTACTTGTTGTGTTGGTTGTAGCAGTAGTTGCAATTGTAGCAGTAGTTGAAATAGTAGAAGTAGCAGCAGCAGCAGTAATAGTACTAGTAGTGGCAATAGCTGTAGGAATAGTAGTGATAATAGCGATAGTAGCAGTGGTAGTAGTAGTAGTAGCCATAGTCGCAGTAGTCGCAGTAGTCGCAATAGTACCAATAGTAGCGCTAGTAGTAGCAGTAGTAGTGTTAACAATAGTAGTGGTATTAGTTGTAATAGTAGTTGCTGTACTCGTAGTACTAGAAGAAGAAGTAGTAGTAGTAGTAGTAGTAGTAGTGATTGTAGTCGTAGTTGAAATAGTGTAGGTAGTAGTAGGAGGAGAAATAGAGTAGTAGTGGTTACAGTAGTAGTAGTAATAGTTGTTGTTGTAATAGTAGTAGTAGTAGCAGTAATAGTATTAGTTGTATTGGTTGTAGTTGTAGTAGTTGTAGTACTAGCAGTAGTCACAGTACTAGCAGTAATAGTAGTAGTAGTAGTGGTCACAGTAGTATGAGTAATTGTAGTAGTGCTATTTGTAGTAGTAGTAGTAGTAGTAGTAGTAGTAGTTGCAATTGTAGTAGTAGTAGTAGCAGTCGGCGAAGTAGTAGAAGTAGTAGTAGAAGCAGTAGTAGCAGAAGTAGTAGTTGTGGTGGTAATAGTAGTAGTGGTAGCAGCAGTGGCAGAAGTAGGAATGGTAGTAATAGTAGCAGTAGTAGCAGTAGTAGCAGTAGTGGCAGTATAAGTAGCAGCAATAGGATTAATAGTAGTACTAGTAGTAGCAATAACAGCAATAGTAGTAGTAGTAGTAGTTGTTGTTGTTGTTGTAAGTATAGTAGTAGTAGTAGCACTGGTAGTAGCTGTAGCAGTAGCACTAGCAGTAGTAGTAGTAGTGTTAGTAGGAGTAGAAGCGGTAGTAGTAGAAGTAGCAACCAGTAGTAGTGCTAGTAGTAGTAGTAGCAGAAGTGGCTGCAATAGTAGCAGTAGTAGTAGCAGTAGTCGTAATAGTAGCAAAAGTAAGAGTAGTAGGATTAGTTGGAGAAGAAATTCCTGGAGTAGTACTAGTTGTACTAGGAGTAGCAAAAGTAATAGGAGTAGTAGTAGTAGCAGTAGTAGTAGGAGTAGTAGCGGTAGTAGTATTAGTAGTCATAGTTGTTGTATTAGCTGGAGTAGTAGTAATAGTAGTGGTTGTAGTGTAGTAGTAGTCGTAGCAGCAGTAGTAGTAGTTGTCGTAGTTGTAGGAGTAGTAGCAGTAGTAGTAGTAGTAGCTGAAGTATTAGTAGTAGAAGTAGTAGTTGTCGTAATAGTTGTAGGAGTAGTACTAGTAGTAGTAGTAGTTTGAGTAGTAGTAGTAGTAGTAGAAGTAGTTGTAATAATAGTAGTAGTAGTAGTAGAAGTTTTTGCTGCATTATTAGTAGGAGCAGTAGGAGTATTAGGAGTAGTAGTAGGAGTAGTAGTTGTAGTAGTAGTAGTAGGAGTTGTAATAGGAGTAATCGTAGGAGTAGTTGTGATGGTAGGGATAAGAATTGTAGTTGTAGTAGTAGGAGTTGTAGTAGTAATAATAGTAGCAGCAGTAGTATTATCAGTAGTAGTAGTAATAGTAGTACTGGTATTTGTAGAAGCAGCTGTAGTAGTAGCACAAGTAGTAGCAGAAGTACCTGTAGTAATAGAAGCAAAACAAGTAGTTGTAATAGTTGTAGTAGTAGCAGTAGTAGTAGTGGGAGAACTAGTTGGAGTAGTAGCATTGGTGGTTGCAATAGTACTAGTTGTAGTAGTAGTAGTAGCTATAGGAGTAGCAGTTGTTGCAATAGTAGTAGCGATTGTAGCAGTAGTAGCAGAAGTGGTAGTGGTGCTAGTAGTAGTAGCGGTAGAAGTACTAGTAGTATTATTATTAGTAGTAATAGTAGTAGTCGAAGTAGTAGCTATAGTAGTAGTAGTAGCAGTAGTAGCAGCAGTAGTAGTAGAAATAGTAGGTGATGTAATAGCAGCAATACCAATGTTAGCAGTAGTAGGAGTAGATGTAGTCATAGTAGCAATAGTACTAATAGTTTTAGGAGCAGCAGCAGTAGTAGTTGTAGTGGTAGAGGTAGTAATAGTAGTAGTAGTAACAGTAGTAGTAGCAGCAGTAGTAGTAGTAGTAGTATTTGCAATAGCGGTAATAGAGGCAGTACTAGTTGCATAACTAGAAGTGATAGGAGAAGTAGTTGTAATAGTAGTAGTAGCTGTATTAGTAAAAATGCTAGAAGTAGTAGCCATAGCCGTAGTAGTAGTCATAGCCGTAGTAGTAGTCATAGTAGTAGTAGTAGTAGTGGCGGCAATAGTAGTAGAAAAATTAGTAGTAGTAGTCGCAAAAATAGTAGTTGTTGTACTTGTAGTAGCAATATCAGTAGTAGGAGAGGTAGTCGCATTAGTAATATTAGCAGTAGTTGCAATAGTCGTAGTAGGAGTAGCAGATAGTAATAGTAGTAGTAGTATTAGTAGTAGTAGTAGTGCTAGTAGTAGCAGTAGTAGTAGCAGTAGTACTAGTAGTGGTAGTTGTTGTTGTAGAAGTAGTAGTAGAGGTAGTAGTTATTATAGTAGTTGTAGCTGTAGTAACAGTAGTAGCGGTAATAGTAGAAGTATCATTAGTGGCAATAGATACAGTAGTAGCAGTAATAGTACTAGTAGTAGTCGGCGAAGTAGTAGTAGTATTAATAGAAGCAGTAGTAGCAGTAATAGTAGTTGTGGTGGTAATAGTAGTACTTGTAGCAAGAGTAACAGTTGTAGCAAAAGTAGCAGAAGTAGTAACAGCAGTAATAGTATAAGTAGTAGCAGCAGGAGTAGTAGATGTAGTACTAGTAGTAGCAGTAGCAGTAGTAGTAGTAGCGGCTGTGGTAGTAGTAGTAGGAGAAATATAGGAGCAGTAGTTGTAGTTCGAACAGTAGGAAGAGTAGTAGTAGTAGTAGGGGTAGTAGTTGTTGTTATAGTTTTATTAGTAGTAGTAGTAGTAGTAGTAGTAGTAGTAGTAGTAGCGACAGCATCAGCAGTAGTAGTAGTAGCAGTAGCAGCAACAGCAGTAGTAGTAGTAGGAGTAGTAGAAGTAGTATTAGAAGCAGCTGTAGCGGTTGTAGTAGCAGAAGTCGTAGTAGTAGGAGTAGAAGGAGTTGTAGGAGTAGTAGGAGTAGTAGTAGTGGGAGTAGTCATACTAGTAGGAGTAATACGGGTTGTAGGAGTAGTAGGAGTAGTAGTTGTTGTTGTAGTCGGACTATTAGCATTAGGAGTAGTAGTAGTAGGAGTAGTAGTAGTAATAGTAGTACTAGTAGCAGTAATAGTCGTAGTAGTAGTATTAGCAAGAGCAGTAGTAATAGTAGTAGTTGTTGTTGTAGTAGTACTAGTAGTAATAGTAGTAGTAGTTGTTGTTGTTATTGTTGTTGTTGTTGTTGTAGTAGGATTAGCAGCAGTAGTAGTAGTCGTTGTACTAGTAGTAGTAGTAGTAGTAGTAGTAGCAGTAGTAGTAGTTGTTGTTGTTATTATTGTCGTAGTAGTAGTAGTAGTATTAGTAGTAGTTGTTGTTGTCGTTATCGTAGTAGTAGTTGGAGTTGTAGTAGCTGTAGTAGAACTAGTAGTAGTAGTTTTAGGAGTAGTATTGCTAGTAGAAATAGTATTATTAATAGTAGTATAAGTAGTAGTAGTTATTGTAGCAGGATTAGTAGTTGTAGTAGTAGTATTGGTGGAAGGTGTAGGAGTCGTAGTAGGAGCCGTAGTTGGAGTAGTTGTGGTGGTAGGGGTAGGAATTGTAGTAGTAAGTAGTATTAGTAGGAGTATTTGTATTAGAAATAGTAGTAGTAGTAGTAGAAGTCATTGTAGTAATAGCAGAAGTAGTAGAAGTAGTGCTAGTGGTAGTAGAAGCAATATTAGCAGTAGTTACAGTAGTAGTAGTTGCAGTACTAGTAGTAGGAGTAGTAGGACTAGTAGCAGTTGTAGTAGCAATTGTAGTAGTAGTAGCAGAAGTAGTAGAAGTAGTAGTACCAACAGTAGTAGTAGTAGTATTGTTAGTAGTAGCAACAGGAGATGTAGTAGTAGTAGTAGTAGTAGTAGTAGTAGCAATAGAAACGGTAGTTGTAGTAGTATTAGTAGTAATAGTAGTAGTCGTAGTAGTACTAGGCATAATAGCAAAAGTAGTTTCAGTAGCAGTAGTAGCAATAGTAGCAGTAGAAATAGTAAGACCTGTAGTTACAACAATAGTAGTATTAGTACTAGTAGACGTAGCTGTAGTAGTTGTAGCAGTAGTGCTAATTGTTTTAGGACGAGTAGTAGTAGTAGTAGTTTCTGTTGTTGTAGTGGTAGCGGCGATAATAGTATTAGTAGTAATAATAGTAGTAGTTGTTGTTGTAGTAGTAGTTGCAAAAGCAGTAGTAGATGTAGTAGTAGTTGTACTAGTGGAAGTGGTAGGAGATGTAATAGTGGTAGTAGTTGTTGTTGTATTAGTAAAAGTAGTTGTAGTAGCAGTTATAGTGGTAGTAGTATAAGCAGTAGCAGTAGAAGTAGGAGAAGTAGTAGTGGTAGTAGTAGGAGCAATAGTAGTAGTAGTAGCAGTACTCGTAGTAGTAGTCGTAGTAGTATTAGAAGTAGAAGTAGTAGTAGTAGTAGTAGCAGTAGTAGTTGTTGTTGTTGTTGTAGTAGTAGTAACAGTTGTAATAGTCGCAGTTGTAGCATTAGTAGTAGGTGTAAAACTACTACTACTACTAAAACTACTATTACTAGCATTAGTAGCAGCAGTGGTAGTTGTCGGAGAAGTAGCAGTAGTAACAATAGCCATAGTAGTAGTCGTAATAGTACTAGAAGTAATTGTATCAGTAGTAGCAGTAGTACTAATAATAGTAGGGGTAAAACTACTACTACTACTAAAACTACTACTACTCCTACTACTAAAACTACTATTATTGCTACAGCTGCTGTTGTTGCTGCTATTACAATTACCTCTATTGCAACTACTACTACTATTGCTACAAAAACTACTATTGCTACTACTACAACGACAACTAGTACTACTGCAACAATTGTTGTGGCTACTACTGCAACAGTTGCTGCGGCTACTATAGCAACAACCACAATTGTTACAACTACTGCTACTGCTGTTGCTACTGCGGCTACTCATGCTACAACTACAATTGCTGCTACTGCTAGTATTACTACTACTACTCCCGTTACAAGTGCTACTCCAACCGCTACTACCCTTAATACTACTTGAACTACTACACATACTACGATTGCTCCAACTACTATTGCTGCTACTAATACTTCTACTTCTACTAATACTACTACTCCCACTCGTGCTACTACTAACACTATGAGTAATATTGCTACTACTACTATAACTATTACAACAACTACAACAACAACTACTCCTACTACTACTAATAATACTACAACTACTAAAACAACTACTACCAATTCTACTACTAGTACAACTGCTACTACAACAACTACTACTGCTGCTACTACTACTAATACTACTAGTAAAATTGCTACTACTACTATGACTATTGCTGCTACTACTACTACTAATACGACTTCTACTCCAACTCCTATTGCTACTCCTACTCCTACTCCAAATTTGACTACTACTACACCTACTAGTACTACAACTACTACTACATCAAGAACCACAACTGTTACTGCGATTACTGCTAGTACCACTAATCCTGCTACAACTACTGCTACCACTATGCCAACTATTACAACTCCTACTACAACTCCAACTCCTACTCCCATATTACTACTACATCTACTCCTCCTACTGCTACTATTACTACACCTACTCCTACTTCAATTACAACTACTGCTACTACTACTCCAACTACTACTACTACTACTACGCCTACTGCTACTCCACTCCTACTGCATTTGCTACTACTCCTACTGCTACTACTACTCTACTCCAACTACAACTCCTCGTACTACTCCTACTCGTACTACTGCTACTACTCTTACTACTACTACTACTACTACTATACTACTTACTACTACTCCTACTACTACTTCTACAACAACAACTACTACAACTATTATTACTGCTACTACTACTACAACTCCTTGTACTACTCCTACACCTACCACTACTCCTACTACTGCCCCTACTCCTACTCCTAGTACTAGTACTACTACTACTACTACTCCTACTTCTACTTCTACTTCTACGACAACAACTACTATAACTACTATCACTACTACTACTACTACAACTCCTACAACTACTACTACTTCTACTACTGCTACTACTGCTACTCAATATCTACTACTTCTGGTACTACTACTACTGCTACTACTATTGTTACTGCTGCTGCTACTACTACTTTTACTACTACCACTACTAATACAATTCTGACTACTACTTTTACCACTACTACTATGACTGCTTCTACTACTTCTAGTGTGACTACTATTACTATTTCTGTTACTACAACACTACTACTACTACTACTACTGCTGCTGCTACTGCTGCTACTGCAACTACACTACTACTCTACTACAACTACTACTACTTCTACTACTATTACTCTTGCTACTACTACTGCTACTACTACTACTGTTGCTACTACTACTACTACTACTACTTCGGCTACTGCATCTACTACTACTACTGCTAGTATTAATACAACTAGAACTAGTACGAACACTACTTCTACTACTTCTACAACAACAACAACTACTGCTATTGCTACTCCAAATACTACTGCTACAACAACAACAACAACAACTACTACTACTACTACTGCATCTACAACTACTGCTACAACTCCTAGTTTTAGAAAAACAACAACTACTACTACTCCTCCTACAACTTCTACGACTGCTACCACTACAATTTCAACTACTACTTTTACTACTACTACAAATCTACTACTACTATTACTACGCCTACTGCTAATACTACTCCTACTACTATTACTATTACAACTACTACTGCTACTTGTCCTACAACTATGACTACTACTTCTAATACTACAACTAATACCACTACAACTACTACTACATCTACAACTTCTACTATGCCAACACCTACTTTTACAACAATAACAACTACTACTACTCCTATGACTTTTGCTACTTCTACCACCACAACCACAATTACTACTTTTACTACTACTACTACTACTATTACTACTGCTACTGCAAGAACGACTCCTACTACTATTACTATTACTACTACTGCTGCTACTTCTACTACTACTACTGCTGCTGCTAATACTACTACTACTACTACTACTACTACTACTACTACTACTACTACTACTACTACTACTACTACTAATACTAATACTATTACTGCTACTACTACTATTACTGCTACTACTACAATGCTGCTACTCCTAATGCTACTAATACTACTACTACTATTGCAACTGCTACTATAACTTCTACTACTTCAACTACTAATATTCCTACTAATACTACTACTTCTATTACAACTACAACTACTACTACTACTTCTACTACTACTACTACTACTTTTGCTACTATTACTACTATTACTATTGCTACTATTACTACTACTACTACTTCTGCTACTACTTCAGCTACTACTAGTACAACTAATACTACCACCACTACTGCTACTACAACAACAACTTTTGCTACTCCTACTACTACGACTACTGCAAGTACTACTAGCACTACTCATATTGCTGCTACTTCTACTCGAACTCCAACTCCTACTCCAACGAATACAACAACAACAACAACTACTAGTAGTATAATTACTACTACTTATGTTGCTGCTGCTCCTACTCCAACTCCAACTCCTACTCCAACTAATACAACAACAACTACTACTATAATTAGTACTAACTCCTAATACTTCTACTTCTACTTATGCTAGAACAACTATTCCCACTACTACTGCTATTTTTACTACCACTACAACAACAACAACTACTACTACTACCTCTACTCTTGTGGCTACTACTACTCCAACTACTATTATGGGTACTACTACTACTGCTACCACTACTACTACAATTACTACTATTATTATTACTACTACTGCTGCTGCTACTTCTTCGACTACTTCTACTAGTACTATGTCTACAATTGCAACTACTCCGACCCTTACTACTACAACTACTGCTACTGCTACTAATCCTACTACAACTCCTACTACTACCAATATAATTACAACTACTGCTATTACTACTGAAACTACTATTACTACTAATACTACTCCTACTGCTATTATTACTAGTGCTACTACTGCTATTTCTTCTACAACTACCACACTACTACTACTGTTATTACTACAACAACTACTATTGTTGCTGCTGCGGGTACTACTACTACAACTATTACTGTGGTTGCCGCTGTTGGTACTCTTACTACAACTACGATGACTACTACTACTTCTACTACTACTAGTACTACTAGTACTAGTACTACTAGTGCTACTAGTAGTAGTAGTAGTACTACTACTACTACTACTACTGCTACTACTACTACTACTACTACTACTACTACAAGTACAAGTACCACCACCACTACTACTACTCTTCTACGACTACTACTACTACTACTATTACTACTTCTGCTACTGTTACAACTACTAAACTACTACTACTACTGCTGTTGCTGCTGCTGCTTCTACTGCAATACTACTACTACTTCTAATACTACTACTGGTGCTACTACTAGTAGTACTACTTCCGCTGCTACATCTACTCCTACTACTACTCTTACTACTACTACTACAGCAATTAATTCCACAACTACTACAACTACAACTAATACTAGTTATACTAAAACTATTACTACTACAAATACTACTACTAGTAATATTAGTACTACTACTACGACTACTACTACTACTACTACTACTACTACTACTACTAGTAGTAGTAGTAGTAGTAGTGCTATTAGTGCTACTACTCCTACTGCTACTACTTCTCCTAGTACTATGGCAGCTACTACTACAACTTCTTCTACTTCAACTACTAATACTACTACTTCTATTACTACGACAACTCCAACTCCTTTCATTACTGCTTCTACTACTACCACTACAATTACAACAACAATTACTACAAATACTACTACTATACTACTCCTACTGCTAATACTACCCCTAGTTCTTTTACTACTACTACTACCACTACTACTTCTTCTTACTGACTCCATGCTACAAAACTATACGCACGCTACAAAACGACTATACTACGAACTACTACTACTAATACTACTATATACTACGGACTACTCCTACTACTCAACAACTACTACTACAAAAGACTGCACTAATACTTACTACTACTACTACTATTACCTACTACTTACTAGTAACCCAAGACGGAGAGAAAGGGATCCATGCTACATACTTCCCTACTACCTATACAACTACTCTACAACTTCTACTACTACTAATTCTACTACTTCTATTACTACCACAACAACAACTACTACTATTATTACTATGACCACGACTGCTACTACGTCTTCTTCTTTTACAACAACTACTACTCGTACTACTACAATTGCTACTATTGCTACCACTACTACTACTTATGTTACTATTTCTGCTATGACTACAAAAACTAATACTACTACCACTACTACTATCACAACTACAACTTCTACCCCTACTACTATTGCGGCCACTCCTACTACTACTACTAGTACTACGTCTACTACTGCTACTGCTACTCCAACTCCTACTCCTACACCTACTACTACAACAACTTCTACCACTATAACTATAACAACTATTGCTCCTACAACTTCTGCTTCTACAACTTCTACTATGGCTACTCCTAAAACAACTGCTACTACGATTATTGCTACTACTACTATTATTCCTAGTACTGCTACTATTACTACCAATACTACTACAGTGACAACTACTACTACTCCTACTGCTACTACTACTTCAATTAATGGTACTGCTACAACTAGTACAGCTCTTCTACAATAAATACTGCTACTACGACTACTACTATTACTCCTACTGCTACTACTGCTACTACTACAACAAGTACTACTATCTATTGCTACTGCTATTACTACTACAACAACTACTGCTAGTATTACTACTTGTACTACTATTATTACAACTAGTACTGCTACTATTACTGCTAATACAACTACTAATACTACTACTACTACACTACTACTGCTACAATTACAACTACTGCTACTGCTCTTCTTCTTCTACTACTACTACTAGTCCTACTACTTCACTTACAACAACAACTACTACGACTACTAATACTACTACAATAATAACTACTATTACTACTGATGCTACTACTCCAACAACTACTCCTACCATTACTATTGCTACTACAACTATTAATACAACAACTACTACTACTAGTAAACTTACTACTGACTACTACTATTGCTTCTTCTACTACTACTACTATTACTACTAATGCAAGTGCTACTGCTGCTGCTGCTGCTGCTACTACTACTACTTCTACTGCTACTACTGCTACTGCTGCTGCTGCTGCTGCTACTGCTGTGACTCCTACAACTACTTGTACAACTAATCATACTGCTGCTGCTACTAGTACTCCAACTTCTCCGCCTCGTACTACGGCTACTACTACTACTCGTACTACTCATACCACTATTACTTCTACGAATACAACTACTGTAGCTACTACTCCTACTGCCACTCCTACAACTACTACAACTTCAACTATTGCTACTATTGTTGCTATTGCGACCACTGCAACTGCTACTACCACTACTATTGTTTCTTCTGCTACTACTTCTACTACTACTACTACTACTTCTACAACTACTACAACTGTTACTAATACTGTAACTTTAGCTACTACTGCTTCTACTGCTAATTCTGCTGCTATTACTACTACTACTGCTACTTCTGCTGTTATTACTACTACTACTGCTACTGCTACTACACCTATAGCTACTACTACTAATACTACTTTCACTGCTATGACAGTACTACTACCGCTACTTCTCCTAATGCTGCTACTTTGCCACTTCTACTATAACTACCAACACTACCACTACTAGTTCAACTACTCCTACTACTACTATTCGGACTACCATTGCTACTATGACTTTTCTTACTACTGCTACAACCACTACTACTACTACTGCTGCTGCTGCTGCAACAATTCCTACAACCACACCAACTTCTACAGCTACTATTATAGCTGCTACTACTCCCAGTGCTACTCCTAGTCCTACTACTATTGCTACTACTACTAATTCTACAACAACTACTACTACTACCGCTACTGCTACTGCTATTATTACTTCCACCACTACGACTACTACTACTGCTACTGCTACTAGTACTTCTACTACTACTACTACTACTACTAGGAATACTCTGATTGCTGCTTCCACTACTGCTATAACTACTACTACTACTGCTACGATCACAACTACTACTACTACAACTACTACTACTCATGCTACTACTTGTACTACTACTGCTACTACTACTACTCGTCCTCCTGCTACTACTCCTCCTACTACTTTTACAACAACTACTACTTCTCCTACTATTAAAACAACTACCACTACTACTACTACTTCTACTCCTACTACTATAACTGCTACTACTACTGCTACTACTATTACTATTAGTATAACTACCGCTACTTCTGCTATTATTGTTGCTACCACTACTATTATTACTGTTGCAACTACTACTACTACTAATTCTACTGCAACTACTACTACTACTACTACAGCTACTGCTTCTACTACTACTTCTACAACTACTATTATACTACTATTGCTACTGTTACACTTGTAACTACTGCTACTGCTGCTAGTACTGCTTCCATTCATACTACTACTCACACTGTGGTAGATTCTAATACTCCCAATAATCTTCTGCTACAACTACTACACTACTACTTCTGCTACTACTACTTCTGTCACGACTCATAACGCCAATCCTATAACTACTACTACTACAACTACTACTACAACTATTATTCTGACTACTACTACAACTACTAATACAATAGCTACTACTACTGCTACTACTACTGCTACTATTACTACAACTTCTACCACTACGGCTGCTGTTACTACTACTACTACTACTACCACTACTGCTGTTACTACTACTAATCTTGCTCCTACTGCTACCACTATTACTCCTACTCATACTGCTATAACTACTGCTAATACTACTACTACTGACACTAATACTACAACTACTACAATAACAATGACTACTACTACTACTACTACTACTACTATTAGTACTCATATTGCCACGACTATTGCTACCACCACTACTACTATTTCTACCATTGTTACTGCTACTGCAACTACTACTATAACTACTATTATTACTGCTACAAGTGTAGCTAATACTGTTGCTACTACTAACGCTAGTACTACTACTACTGCTACTGCTACTACTATAACAACCACAACTACTTCTACTACTATGACTCCATCAACTACTACTGCTACTACTACTCCTGCTACTACTACTACTACTACTGTTGCAACTACTACTACTACTACTACTGTTGCCACTACTACTATTACTACAATAACTATTGCCTATAGTAGCAACAAAAGTAGTCATAGTAGTGGTAGTAGTAGCAGCCATAGGAAAAAAAAATAGTAGTAGTAGAAGTAGTAGTAGTAGTAGTAGTACTAGTAGTAGTTGTGGTACTAATAGTAGTAATACTCCTACTAGCAGTAGCCGTGATAGTGGTAGCAGCAGTAGCATTAGTAGGAGAAGCAGTAGTAGTAGTAATAGTAGTTGGAGAAGTATTAGTAGTAGTAGTAGTATTAGCAGTAGTAGAAAAAATAATGTAGCCGTAGTAGTAGTACTAGCAAAAGTAGTTGCAGAAGCAATAGCAGTAGTACTAGAATTTGAGTAGTCATAGTAGTAGCAGTGCTTGTAGTAGTAGTAGTAGAAGTAGTATTAGTAGTTGTAGAAGTAGTAATAGTAGTAGTAGTAGTAGTAGTAGTAATAGTAGTAGTAGGAGTAGTAGTTGTTGTAGTAGTTGCAGTAACAAGAGTAGTAGAAGTAATAGTAGTAGCAGTAGCAGTAGCAATAGTAGTAGTTGTTGTTGTTGTAGTAGTATTAGTAGTAGTAGAAATGGTAGCCATAGTAGTAGTCATAGTAGTAGTAGTAGTCATAGTATTAGTAGTAGTAGTAGTAGTAGTAGTAGTAGTAGTAGGAGGAGGAGGAGGAGGAGGAGGAGCAGGAATAGTAGTTAGAATAGGTGTAGGAGAAATTGGAGTTGTAGGTGTAGTATTAGGAGTAACCATAGCAGTAGTAGTGGCTAGTGGTAGTAGCTATTGTAGTGACAACAACATTCGTAGTAGTAGTAGTAGCAATAGTAGAAGTAGTAGTAGCAGTAACAGTAGTCGTTGCAGAAAATAG
>RXID01011399.1:0-126181 GCA_005019695.1 Trichopus zeylanicus subsp. travancoricus
GCAGGAGCAAGTGAGCAACACAGCAGGAGTAGCAGGAGGCTAGGAGCAGCAGCAACAACAACAACACAGCAGGAGCAACACAGCAGCAGCAGGAGCAATACAGCAGGAGACTAGGAGCAGCAGCAGCAGGAGCAGCAACACAGCAGGAGCAGCACAGCAGGAGGCTAGGAGAAGGCTGAGCAGCAACAGCAGGACAGTGTATAGTTGCAGACTAGCAATCTAGCAGAAGCGGGCAAGCTGCAAAACACTTCAACAGCTCAAATTCATGTAACAAGACAGTTCAAGACTTCAAGTTGCAGGCAGCAGCAGAGCAGCAGGAGCAGCAGAGGAGCAGGAGCAGCACAGCAGCAGGAGCATGTATATTGTATAGTATCAGAAGCTGGCAAGCTGCACTGCTGCAGAACACTTCAACAGTTATGTAGTTTAGAATAAATATGATCAACTGCAATTATGTGGTTCAAAATAAATAACAGTAATTATGTGGTTCGGAATAAATATGATCAATTCAGTAATCAGTTAGCATTTTAACTTTGAAGGATTATATCATGCCAAATGATCCATTAAGAAAAGCTTGAGAAATCTCCTGTAGTCCTGTGTACAGAAGTAACAAAACAGAAGCCAGAACTCAGAAGGCCCAGAACCAGAAGTTCCAACTTCCAAGCAGCATAACATTACTAGGGTGAAGCCAAAGAATGAGACAATCGTCCAATCAGTCACTTGCCCATATGCGAGCATAGCATATGGCAATGAGCCAATGATTCAACATCTTCATCGCCTCAAACAGCTTATGAAAAATTCAACAAATATCATTAAAAAAACCATAAAACAATTCCAAGAGGGTCATACTGTCATATTCGCCTTATACCGTCATACCCAGCATCCCTCTCTAGCTGTCCCCGTGAGCGAATGGTAGGTAGTGGTTGCCTTCACAAGCCGTCCAAACAACTATGCCATTGCTACAAGTAGGGGTGTGCATTCGGTTAAAACCGAACCGAACCAGAGTAGGGGACCATTGGAACACCTCCGCATTAAAACACCAAAGACAAAAAAAACCTCAAATAAAAGCAAAAATTCAAGAGGCTCAGATGGCTTTGATGCATCATCAAAAACGAAGATGTCTCCCCTCAGGCATCAACCTGCTCGGCTGCTCCTACAAAATAATAGTTGGATACATACCTGTCCCTCGATAGTTGGATCATACTGTTGAACCTAAAAAACATAGTAAAATATCATCACAGTAAAAGCAATTAAGAAAATATCAGGTAAGTATGTAACTGGGTAAGGAACTAAGGACAGTAAGATTATAACTTCGCACATGCACTGATGCTGCGATGACATGAATGATAAGGATATATAAGAATGAATCTGCAAGAGATGACCATAGAAAGTTAGGAACATGAACAAAAATGCATAAAAAATAAGTAAGCATATTCAAACCTTAAGATGACTTTTCAAAATTCAACGGTTGCGACATCCAATTTCATCTTTATCAACTCTGAAATAAAAAAAATCAATCAATGATTATCTGATCATAATAAAGAAATATACAATACAATAATAAAAATATTAGCAATGCAAATCTTACCCTCTTGAATCTTTTCACGTTCTTCCAAACTTTCCTCAACATTGATTTCTGTTTTTGAATTTTTAATCCAATCTTGAGTGCAAATGAGAGCTTGTACTAGTGTAGGAGTCAAAGAGCTACGAAAACGATCAAGTACGCGCCCTCCTGTACTAAAAGCTGATTCAGAGGCCACTGTAGAGATAGGTATAGCTAACATATCACGAGCCATATGTGACAAAATAGGAAATCTGCAGCTATTCACTTTCCAGAAGCCCAGAACATCAAAGTTTGGCTCATTTTTTTCAAGATCCTCTGATAAATACTTGTCTATCTCAGACTTCATTTCATCACCCATGAAACTTTTTCTATGCTCAGCAAATAGACTGCTTAAGATGTACTTACCTGATTGCTTTCGCATACTTGATCCTTCACCAGATGGCATTCCTCCCGGCTGTAGTCACATTCTGTACTCTTTGAACAAATCATATACAACTTCATGCAACCTTCTCCTCATCATAACACCTCTTTCACCTTCATACATTTTTTCAACTCCAAACTCAACATATTCTAACTTGCGTCTTGGATCAAAGACAACAGGAACAAAGAGAAGCATATTAATCTTCTCTGACTCACCCCAATACTTGTCATATTTGTCTTTCATCACAGCAGCCATTTCTTGGATTTTTGTATCACCGCTGACCTTCCACAGATTCAAAAGAAGGTTAACTTGACAAATTTCATCAAAAAATAAATTACTTGTAACATACATAGAGCCAGAAACTCTAAGAGTCAACTCATAGAAATGCTCTAAGAATGTAATAAGTCGCCTAACATTCTGCCAGTCAAAAGACAGAGGAGTTCCATCTTCATCATTAAGCTCATGACAGAAATTGCTATCTTCCTCTTCAAATTTTTCAAAAGCCCTCTCAAAAGTTTGAGCTGCTTCAAGCATCATATAGGTGGAATTCCACCTTGTGGATACATCTAAACAAAGACATTTCCTGCTTTCAATTTTTTCAATTTCCACACATTCTTTGAACCTCTGCCATCTTGCTGGAGAATATCTCACATATTTAACAGCAGATCTAACCCGAGCAATGGAATCTGCCATCTCTTTCAAACCATCTTTCACCACAAGATTAATGATATGTGCTATGCAACGCATATGAATATATTTTCCTTGTGCCAAACAAGTGCCCCAATTCAAAAATTTTTTCTTCAAATAGGAAATAGCAGTATCATTTGAAGAGGCATTATCAACAGTAACAGTCAAAACACTATCAATTCCCCATTCAGAGAGGCATTTTTCAATTAGTTTTCCTATAACTTCACCCTTATGACTTGTAATCTTGCAAAAATTCAAAAGCTTTTTCTTCAAGTTCCAATCAATATCAATATAATGTGCTGTGATACACATATAGTTTATGTTTTGAATTGAGGTCCAAGTATCAGTGGTCAAACAAACTCTCTGTTTGGACTCTCTGAAATACTGTTTCAACTTTACCTTTTCATCATGGTAGAGTTGAAAACAGTCTCTAGTCATAGTCCAACGTGAAGGCATTCGAAATCTAGGACAAGCTTGAGACATAAAGTATTGAAAGCCTTCATGTTGCACAAAGCTAAAAGGCAGTTCATCTACAACAATCATGTGTGCCAGTGCTTTTCTAATTTTTTCTTGATCAAACTTCCAGCTTGTTAGCACAGGCTCATTTGCTACTTCTTTCTGAATAGGTTGCATAGCAAGTTGTGTTTGATGTGTATCAACATTATATGGATATCGCTTGCACTGATTCATGTGATGTCTAAGAGAAGAAGTACCATTTTTTTTTTAATCACACAAGAATTCATTACCACAATAGTTGCATTTGGCTTTGGTTGACTTGTTCGGGTCTGTGAACTTTGTGTAATGCTCCCATACAGCTGATCGTGCTGCCATTCTTTTCCTCGGCATTGGAGGCTTTGTACTGCTCGTAGATACATTGCCCTCATTTGCAACTTCGATAGACATAGGCGTAGAACTTTCCTACGAGGCAGAAATTGGCATTGGACTTGGAATAACTAGATTTGTGCTTGAAAGCTGCTGACTGTCATCCTCGTTCAACATCTGTCAATAGAAAAATACAGAATTACATATTAAATTGTATGAAATCAAAAAACCCTAATTTAATTTCACAAAATTCAACCCTAACCTTGCAATTTGATCCCGATTATGCCGTTATAGAACCCTAATTTCACAAAACCCTAATTTAATTTCACAAAAAATCAACCCTAAATTTCATAATTTCCAAAATACTCTCAACTTGCAGCTTAATCCGTTGTAGAAAAATGAGAGATTGAAACTCAGAGCGCGACCAGAGAGATATTGAAGCGTCGGACTGAGAGTCAGAGCCTCAGAGGAGAGGAAGAGGGGGTGATCCGGGGGTGGACCGTGGACGAAAGGATTAACAATAAAATCGTATGAAATCAAAAAACCCTAATTTAATTTCACAAAAAATCAATCCTAAATACCCTCACCTTGCAGCTTAATCCGTCGTAGAAAAATGAGAAATTGAAACTCAGAACGTCGACCAGAGAGAGGCGTCGCCGCGTCGGGACTCAGAGCCTCAGTTCGCAGAGGAGGAGGGGGGTCCAGGGGTGGACGAAAGCTGGAGGGATGAAGGCGCAGCACCGCAGGTCCGCAGCGGCGAGAGCGAGAGAGGCGAGAGCTAGAGCGAGAGCCAGAGCGAGAGCCAGAGCGACAAGAGCGAGAGGGTTAGGGTTAGCAGCTGCAGAATAGCAGGCGTCGGCGAAGTGGCGAACCGCTCTGAAAACGGAGATTATATAAGTGGTCTGTTTGAGCCGATTAGACCAAAACCAAAACCGAAACCGCAGTATATAGGTATATATATAATTCGGTTCGGTTCGATTTTTACGGTTTCCGAAAATTAGAAACCGAAACCAAGCCGAAATTTTAAATTTTTTTTTTTCAAAACCGAAACCGAACCGAGAACCGAATAACCCGACCCGAATTGGTTATTCGGTTTCGGTCGGTCGGTTTGGTTCGGTTAAAACCAAAAGTGCACACCCCCTAAATATGATTCCACTCATCAGGCAATGCAATGATACACAAAGCTAATGGCTGCAATTATCAGGTTTTCAATGGAGCCTTCTTCTCGCGGTCAGAGATTCGTGCAGGTGCTGTAGAATGAGACTTGAACCGCCCCCTTCCTCCGTCTTCCTTCTCCTGAAAAATGCAAAACAAAGCAATATGTTCTCTCAGAATATGGTGACATCATATCCACATTTGACAACGTTTGACAATACATTTTACAACAAATCTCATCACATTTACAACTTCAAGCCTTTCAGACGATCTGATTAGATTAATAGTAGGTCCTAGAAAGCAGTACGATTTACCTACCCAACACAATCATCCATCTCTTTTATTTTTTCAAATACACATCCAGATACCAAGTTTTTCATACTTCAAATGATTTAACAAGTGTTCATCAAAATTTCCACATCATTTATTTACCTTTCTAAAATATAAGTTCTATGTAATTTGTTATATTTCATTGCTTTATTCATGATTTTATTATTTTTTAAACTTGAAACAGCACATGCAACCATGTATGGTCTGATACTGCATATGCACTATGAAATCCCTTGACTGCCTCCCTATGCATACTGCATTTTAAAGCACTGGATGCCACAACTAATAAATCTAAATAAGCTACTTGGTAATCTGAGAAGTTAAAAGTGAATTTTGCTGGTGAAAGTACCTTCTTCTTTACTATCTGAACCACATCCTCGTCATGAAGAACATGAGAGAGCCCACAATGCTGTGGGTAGTGTCTTGCACTAGTTCCCCATACAAGCACGTACTTCACATCCTTGATCAAACTCCTGTGTATTTGATTACAGAAGTCTTCCACTGAGCAGCCACCCCGATCCTGTTATAAATGGGAATCAGCAGATTATAGACCAGCTTCCATGTAATGTGAAGCATTTTAGCTTCAGGTTCAAAACTTACAGTTGAAAGAACCACAGGTTCTGCAAAATCTGGTTGCTGCCCCTGTGGCTTAGTGTATACTCTTACAAGCCCCATTTCCTCCCACATTTTTGCCAACAGTCTATCTAAATTTAACTGTAGCACACCAACAAATATTTACTTTTGAGAAACTTATTCTTACAAAGTAGACAACATTAAACTGCACTAGCATACATATCACATCAAGTTTGAGGAACTGATCATTCTCTTAGTTTTGAGCCATAAATATACTGATAGAAAAGAGAGAGAGATCAACAAACATTGCAATTGGAGAAAGGTATTAAACCTACCTTCAGATTGCAGCTGATGACAACTGAATTTGGTTGCCGTGCTAGTTTGTCTACATCATCAATGCCAATAACATCAATCTTGTTGTACACATAGATACACTTCATGTACTTACGGTTGCCCTCAATCACATCAATAAGATCATCCACAGTTGCATCCTCACGAAAGAGCACCTGTTCTCAAACAACACGTGTAGTAGCAGGTAATGAAGTCAATGCATCTCCTTAGAAGCTAGAACATAGTGTACCCAAGTGTTTGAAGAAACATAAATAAAAAAAGAAACAGGTAACGAATAGAATCCTGATAATAGAAGAGTATAAAGAATGTATAATAGAATAATATAAGAGAAATTTTTTGAAACGTTGATTTTCAATGGACATTATGCTTTTTAAGAAAATGGCTCACCAAGCTTCGTTCTCCAAATAAACAAGAGACTACATGAGCAATGAATTGTTTCACATTCATTTACCATGCCATCAAAAGAGAAATCCAAATCTAGACAGAAAAGGACAGGAAAGAAAATGATCTTAGATTATTGGATAATAAAGGGGTTTGTGTTGCATAGACAGTTGCTGACACAGAAACTTTGCAAAATATTCCAGCCCATGAGTTGCAAGAGAAAGAACAGCAAAGGAGCCAGAAAGGCTCATTGACAGCATTATCAAGTATTCTTCTGAATCAAAAGAACTTGTGCAAAGATTTAGCATCCATGTCAAAATATAGAACTACCATCTTTAGTCTTAAGGACCAATTTATTGTTCCCTGCTCTCCAATCAACTAGAATTTTTAGAACCATTAGACACCGTTTGGTTCGGGATCAGGAGCAGAATCAGGATCAAAATTAGAAAACCACTTTTGTAAATTAATATTTTTTTATCAAAATTAACACTTCAATAATTTAAAGTTCGAAAAATTTTATAATAAGTTAATTTAATAACAGTGTAAAATAGGTAATATTAATTTTATACGAAAAAAACAATTCGGAAATGGACTGATTCTGATCCTGATTCCAAATCAAACGGGACGTTAAGGATTATTAGACAATCTTCAAAAAGATAAAAGAACATTCATCATTTGGGGAGTGTGATCTAAGCTTATGTAACAAGTGATATTGCGATCTGAACTACAAAGGAGTATATGAGTGAAAAAAGATACACAACTGGAAAATATATGCAAAATAAGGTACAAGATAAACAAGTTAAAATTCCAAGCAACTTATGTGCATATTCAACTACCAAATTTCATGAGTACTTTTGCATCTAATTTAAAGGAATTAACAATAGGAAGTGTCAAATTACCTCTGCATTGTGGATTTTGTACTCATGAAGGATTTGGTAGCAAAGCTTCTCATCCACATGAGTCAATGTACAAGTGCTGTTGAAAGAAATGCCTCCAGTCTTTTTCTTCTTGAAATAAATCTGCATAAACATCAATTTTTATTGAACAGATCATTGAAGTGCAATTTTTCATTTGTTCACCATAAAGGTAATAGACAATGATCACCAAAATATATGAATAAACAAAGGCAATGTAAAAAATAATCTGTGAGTTCTTCATATCCTAGACACACGGCAATATGCTTATATTGACTATTGAGAATGTCTGCACACAGATTTTTCAGGAAAGCCATCATTGAACAAGCCACTTCCTGCAACCATTGGTCTGTAGTGGTCCTTTGGCCCCAAAACATTTTGGGTAAAAAGAATAGGATTTGAATATGGCTTCCTACTCCAGCAACAAAAACTGTTCATGCTATGATCAGCAATACTAAAATTTTCATCCTTGAGGCTTCCCTCTATGCTCCTATGTTGAAAGTTTCATATTCAAGTACCCTATTCTATTCCTCCACCCATATATTGAAGTATTGTAACTTAAAGGGATTATCAGCTGTAAATTGGTTAAGTCAGAGAATCAAATGAAATTATTGCTGCTAAATAAGATAAAATGGAGAAATTTAGTATAAACAACACCCTTCCAAGAAATAGAGAGGGCCAGTCAGCTTTAAAAGCTGAAAGCAAAAATCAACTGAAGACTGCAGTTTAGAAACTAGATAATGCAAATAAAAGCATGGTATTTGGAATGATGATTTCCCCTCGCAATGGTAGCTTAGAGATTTTATAGACTACAGTCATCATTTTAAAGAAGACAGTTTTAATGAAAGCAGTTGCATTGATATTAATTGTATTAAGTTGCAATTCAGATCCAAAAGCAATTAACAAGGTAACTATTTCTATTAGCTATAAAATGAGGATCTAATAACTAAAGGATAATATTTCAAGGATTGAACAGTAAACATAGATCACCCAAACCAGGAACTTCTGAGTATATGTTATACCAAAAAATAAATGTGTATTGATTAGAAAATAGCTTTAATCAAGACACAAAAGAGGATCCAGCATATAAAAAGCTTACTTGAGGTGGCCGCTTGTTCAAACGCAAGCCTACAGCTTCCAATTCTCTTGTCAATATTTGGCGATGTCCCTCACTCTTGAAAATCACAATGATGCACATTAAAGAAAGAAGATGGGATTTTTTTTCAAGTATCACAACTGAAATCAAACAAATAGGAAGTATCTTTTCAGAATTTACAAAAATTCTCTTCAAATCAAATAATCAAAAAACTATGTACACAAAAAAATGGCTTAAGGATGAATTCAATTCGAGGAAACTCCAAGAGATAGGTATAACGTCCTATGCATAGGGACAAGCTCAAATACCAAGTTCACAGGTGAGTGCATATGTAAAACAAATACCTACAGCCTATATTGCTCAAACCCAAGCAAAGGAACAAGCACTCTTCTGCATGGACTATGGTTGTACAATTTAATGACAGGATCCTCATAGTTACATCAGGGAATCTGCTCTCAGAATGCACTTAGACCAAACAATCAGAGATGAACTTCTTCAAGTTTCTTTCAGGAAAGCAAGCACCATACAAAGCATTTATCAAAACCTTCTGAAGAACATATATGACCATATCTTCTTAAACAAGAATACTAATAAAATGACCTCAGAACTTGTTCATTGAAACCAGTGTCTTGAGTTGGTCACTTAAAAGGAACAGTATTGAGAGCTAGTGTGAAAAGAGCACATCCAGGGAGCAAGATTTCAAGTGCTTAGAGCAGTCTTGATCCAAGAAAAATCATCAAGTTGGAAAATTTTATCTCTAAGTTGTGTGGCTCCCAAGGCACAAGGAAACAAGCTTTCAAAAAAAGTTTAGACTTGAAGAGTCCATTTATGGAACAAAAGAAGAAACTGCACATCATTTTCTAGACTCCAAATTTAGTCTCAAGTAGAAATAAGCTTGAAAAAATTAATGAGGATTTGATGGAGAGGGTCTACGCAGTCATATATACTGAACACCTGATCATGGTTATAAAGAATAATCCAACATAAATCATTACCATTTCTACCAAATATGGATAGAAATGAAATCCAGCTTACATGTCTTATATTAGCATGTCTTTTGGGGCCCTGAACTGACAGATTTTAGACAATTAAAGCAATAGTTTCTTGGTTGAAAGATTCTAAACAAATGCTCAAAGCAAAAGGAATGCAGTACACAAAGGATTTTGCTTTTTGAAGAGGAGACAACAAAGCTAGATACATCTAATGGCAGTATCTAATTAAGATTACTCACTTTTGAGGCATCAAGAACCATCAACACAATGTCGGATGACTTTGCAACAGCAATAACCTGGACAAGAGCAATAGATATAGTTTCATCACCTAACTCGTCAAAATTAGAAGATGCATGATGACTTCATGTGTTACTGTACAACAACAATAGAAAAAAAGAACAATAACTCCATATTTTAATGACTTCAACTGGAGATTTCAAGCCCATACAGAAACTTAGAAAAGATGTAAACAAGAAAAAAGCTCATTTATCAATTCCAAACATCAGCAAATGGCATACAATACATGTTTCAACAGCCTGCTATAACAGGACTGTAATTTGTTGTACATCAACATAACAATTAAGAAAAGAACTAACAATTGTGGAAAACCATTAGACTCCTATAGCCAAATAACACGACCCTGAAAATTCAATCCTAAGTGCATTTCATCCAGCATTTGTTCAAAAAAACCAGAAAATCACTTGTATTAACTAAACCTAGGTAAAGCCAAAGGCATTCTATTGGGTAATTTTCTTGAACAAAAGATCCCACAATGCGGTCCAAATACCCAAATAGTGCATATAGAGATTGCAACCACATTTGCAGCATCTATCACTATTGATGCCCCAGACCACACCCAGATTATTCTGTGGTCTATTCAATGTAACAAGCTTTACTCGAACTCACCTCATCATTGTGTTCTCTGGAGACGGGCTGCTAGGCTGCTCACTAAAGATATAAATGGTATCCAACTGAAGAAATCAGGCATTTAGAACACACACTTGAAAATGCACCTAGTAATATTTACATTCCATCTGTTATATTTTTTTCTCACAGACTTATAGATCATGAATCATGAGCCATACGGTCAAAATTAATGTACAAACATAAACTGGGCCATTAAGGTCTAGAATACATGGAAATATTAATGACATATGCAAAGCATCCATTGGGTTAAAAAATCTAGCTTTATAAATTCTTGACTTCCAAGAAAATACTATATGTTATGAATGAAGATAACTGATGTAAAAAGAATGAAGCTTTACCTGCCTGCCTCGTCCTTTTCCTTCTGAAGCCCCTTCAATGATTCCAGGAAGATCAAGAAGTTGTATTTTAGTATCATTGTAGTGAATAATTCCCGGAATGCAAGTAAGAGTTGTAAATTCATATGACGCAGCTTCTGAATGTGTTCCAGTAAGCATTGTTAAAAGAGTTGATTTTCCCACACTACATTAATGTAAAGCAAAGTCAAGAGGTTGCAGAAATCTTCCACAGCAATGTTATGGAATGTGAACTAGTATTGTGACCAAAAAATGAAAAAATAACTTGTTTATAAAAATTGGTGCATTGCAGCAATAGTATACTGAAAAAGGGGCAAAGAGGGGGAGAATGGCATCACAGTTGTTTGGTAGCTAATTTCAGTACTTGTATAGAACACATAGCCATGTAGATAGTGAATAATAATGCGAATGGTCTTATATAGTACAGAAACATCTTTGTGTGTAACATCATTGACAGTAGTAGGCTAACCTCTCCAAACAAGTTCTTTGCTGGCTTTAGAATCCAAACCCACTTGAAAAGTGCCCAAAATTCTTCGTTTAATAGCATATGAAATCTACTTTCATTTTGGTGATTTAATAATTTGCACAAGCAAGCCTCAAAATGTTATAAAGAGAATTTCAGTATATATTCCTAGATCCATTTCACAATGATAAAATAATTTCTAAGGTAGATGTTAGAATTACCCAATTGCCTAGAAAGTGTAACCTTTCAGCCTATTTCCTTCAACCAAAGTGAATTCATCTGAGAAATTGAAGACAAGGAAAACACTAACCTGGGAAATCCTATTAATGCAACACGTCCATGACCAAATTTTGTGACTTCAAATCCCTCTCCAGCTCCACTAGAACCCTAATTGACAACCAGCAACCAATCAGTTGAAATATTCAGCATTGAAAACAACTATCAGCTTTGATAGAGATAAATATGGAATTTATGCATCAATAGCCAGATTTCAGACATACCTTTGGAGGCTCTAACAGTTGTGTTCTGAGTTTTGCAATCTTTGCCTTGAGCTGCCCGAGATGGTATTCTAATTGGAAACAAATAAATAATAATTTAGTGTATGCCTACTTTACTCTCATCATAATGAAGCAACCAATAAAACCGATTCACAAAAGTGTTCAAATTATTACATTTTTCTAAAATATAAAATTAACAGATAGCCACGTTTTTTTGTAGACTGCCAAGTGACTTAAACATCTAAAACCATCATCCGAGAGAGCTAAAAAACCTGTGGCTTTATTCTTCTGCGTCCGTGCCATTTCTGCTTCTATTTCCTTGATCTTCTCAATGATCCCCATCTTATTCGCGTTTAAAGGACACGCCTGAAAAAAATAGAAAGCTTTCTAGGCTGAACTCTCATACTCTAATGTCTTCTACCAAAAAATCAAACAGTTTCATCCAAACTGACAAAAAAAAAAAAGAGAAAAAAGGAAAAATGCAGGTTTATCCCAAAAATCACAGTAATCGCTGCTGAGTAGATGATAAGCATACCGATTTAATTGAATTCCTTGAAAGCTATCGATCGACAAGAAGCCTCCAAAGAACAAGGGCTCGAGTGCCTCGAGGTAGCAACGATAAGAGGGGATTCCGGAGATGATGTCGCCTGCGACGGCGGCGGCCGGGACGAGCTCTGCTTTTGGTGGAGGCGAAGCTTGAGAGTGCGGCCAGGGCGAAATCGATGCGACTAGTGATGCGGATCCTCGATTTAGTCGGATTCGGGTAACTCGCGAACCCGCACCGTTGAAATGCACAGCATGCTTTTTCATATAACTTGCTGCATGCTCGGGTCTAGGGGTTGGGTTACCTGTTAACCAGTGTCGTTGCATCGTACTGCAGCGAAAAGTTTTGTGATCTGGTTTGGGATAATTTCAATTTAATATAACTAGTATGGTGTACGCAATTTACACGTACTAAGTTTTCATTAAAAAAATATTATAATAACGAATGAATTTAATTTGGATTTTAAGATTTAAAAATTAAGATATTTCAATACTTCAATTAGTAAAATAATAATAGATAAAAGAGATATATATATTGGATTTTTAAATTTACATATTTCTTCCTGTATTTTTATATTCCTTATAACAATTTTTTTTATTACTATAAATTAAGGTTAATTATATTTGTGAAATATGAATCTTTTTCTTCATTTCATTTAGTTATATATTAATTAGATTTAATTTATTAAAATCTAGCATATTATAACATGAAGGAGATTGGCAGATCAAATAGGAAAAGGTTTTTTAAGTAGGAGATGTAGAATATTATTGTGTGGTTTCGATGAATAATTTGAACAATATAAGAGGAGATAACAACTTAAATATAATAAGTATATAAACTATATGAAATGAAGAGTAAAAGTGACCTTTACAAAAATATTTTACTTTTCAAAATATTATTGAAAAGTGATTATTAGCACACTTTTAACAAAGAATCTCAGTCCACTTTGTGAGTTGAGAATCATGCCATAAAAATATCCTATTTGTAGCACCTGAAAACTACATAACAAATATTAAGACATGGGGTACAAGACAACTTTCATGATAAGATAACCAACTAAAAATATAGAAAAATTTGCGAGTCAAATACAATTAGAATGACATACTTTAGCTACAAATCCTTGAAAATGGAGACTATCTCATAGAGTGATAATGTTTACCTTTTTGAAACATTTCATTTCATTATGTCTAGGAATTTTAAAGATTTATATGATATCAACAATATAACTTGAAAAGTCAAATTAGTATGCTGAAGTCTATTAGAGAATAGTAAAAAAAGAATATAATGTTGCACAATCAAAATCAGCAACTGAAGATTTAATGAACTTTTCATTTTGTTGTTCTTTGCATAAAGGAACACAAGTCATATGCAAGCGGTTCATTTGCATGTAAATCCATGTCAGAGCATATTAAATACAAATAAACATAATAACTAGTATTTTTATCAGAGCATTAAATCCATCAATAAAGAAGTCGGGCAAAAGTGCAAAAAGAATATAGGGAGAATAATTGAAAGATGGTGTGAAACTTGAGTAATCAAAAATTTGCATTTCACAATATATTTCCTTTGATACTCTGTTTGGTTTGGGGTCAACTGGGTCAGCATTTTTTAGCATTTTTACAAAAGTGGAAATGGTCAAGGTCTCAAGACTAGTGAACCACCTAATACCAAAATTAAGACCATTTAAAGCTCAAAAAACTATTTAATTTTTTTATCATAATTTAATTTAATAATAATATAAAATAATAAATATTAATTTCACAAGATAAAAAAAAAATTCTAAAAAATGCACCCGGTCCCTGACCCCAAACCAAACAGGCCCCTATTGGTCTTGAAAACAATAATAGAGTTTTACAATGTAAGAACTCTCAATTTTTGTAAGTAGATTTCTTTTAGCTTTTGCATAGTTGATTTGTAAACAAATAACTTGATAGGTTAGAAAACTACAAAATTAATTATTATGATGAAACCAAGATCCATGCTGCATTAACTAACTCCTACAAAGCATTTCAATTTTTTTTTGATGTTTTTCATGGCATACACATGTTTAGTGATCTTCATTCTACATAGCCTCACCTGCATTATATCAATTATAATTAGCCAAGAAACCACCAACATCAACAATATCAAAAAAACTTCAAGCACATTTAAGAATTTGTAAACAAAAATTTACATTTATCATTTAAAGATGTTGTTAATAAGCTTAAATTGTGAAATATGTAACAAGCTAAGACAATTTTTTAATGGATAAAGTAGGATAGAGTGTCCCTTGGATTTTTCTAACATCACAAGTTCAACTCCTCAACTTTAACTTTCAAAGCAATTTTAAGAAGATAAAATAGAGCCTATATTTTATGTCTAAGAAAAATATGATGTTCGAAAAGCGTCAAATATAAGTCTTATTTTCATCTTTTAAATTAAATTATGAGGAGTAATTAATGACCAAAAGTTTTCCTAAATAATTATGTCCATAGTCAATGCTCAATGCAAGAAAATTGGATTCTTAAATTTGCAGCAAAACAAAAGCTCTCTTTCTCTTCTTCCTTCTTTTGTTTAGAAAAATTGGTATTACCAATGTTAGTAGATTGATGAGCTACTCCATTAATATATCGTTGCTATTTAACTTGGGCAGATACCCAATAGAACAATCACATAATTCACATCCTATTCCTTCCTAAGCAGAAGACAAGAATAATGCAAAGGGCAAATGTCAAATAAGAAAAAGGATATTAGTTATCTATAATAAGAATAACATAATTTGTAATTTATAAGTTCTATCTCAATACTATTACATCAATCCTTCCCTAACAAAAGAGTGTAAACAAACCTCTCCAAAAGCTCCTTTACCAATTTTGGTCAATAGCTCAAAATCATCAACTCTTTATCTTATGCCTCTAAAGTTGTATATATTTAGTTTTCTTTTCCTCTAAGTCATGCAATTACCTCTTCTATGGATCTTGCAGGTTTTTCACCTAGGGCTTATAGTGGTTCTCAATATATTGCTTTATAGTAGCAACCTTCTACTTTGTAACATTTGAAGGAGCCTTATCAATGAGAGTCTTCTATGGCATAGCCTCCATATCCTTCTTTTTTGCAGGCCCAATATTGTGCTTATTTCTAAATTGGAACTTTTGAAGTGAACTCCTTGTAGAATCCATCATCACTTAACAGAATACCATCTCAATGATCTAAGAACAAATTTCATGCCAAACTATTAACTAGTACAATCTTCAAATCTACATAACTACATAAGATTTTCAAGAGATTAAATATACCATTGTGATTAAAGGCAAGTCATTACAGATAGCTACACGAATAACTGAAGAAAACTAATGCTTGAATATGAAAACAAAGCTACTTACAAGAAATTTCAACCCATATAAATTATTGAACTTGTTTTATAGTATATGGTCATAGTATTCTTGATTTTTTTTCATAGATCCTTGGACCAATATATTACATATAAATTAAGAGAAACCTAGAATATAAAAGAGTTAAGTTACACTTCAATCATTGTGTTTGAATTAATCAAAATTGGTATAAATTGATATAATGAAGAAAGAAAAATAGAAGAGAAAAATAAAATAAAAGGCTATGTTAAACTCAATTCCACTTTGTGAGCCTTGCTTCAAAAATAGTTGCAGTATAAAACTTTATATTAGTAAAATGCTACCTAATTTTTAAATCCCCACAAATATAAAAGATAACATTTTGCCTATTCTAAAATCAACTAATAAAGATGAATAGTTTGCTAAAAAAATCTAATAAATATAAATACAATCTTCCTAAAAACTATAAACTATTAAAATCAAAACTCACATATTTGTTGCACAATTTGCAAAATATTATTTGATTTTCTATTCCAAAATGTAAACGTATTATTACTCTCATTGCCTTCACAAGTATATCAACCACTAGATCAATACAAATCATATCCCAATTGTATGCATCCATATGTATGAATATAGATTACAAAACAAAGAATATTTTTTATTAAAAGAGCACAAAAGAGAACAATCCTCAAATATATTGAAAACCTAAAGAATCAAAATAGACTACATATAGCAACTAAGCAATTCAGTGTTTCATCATATCACTTGAGGAATTTCTAGAAACTAAGCATTTAAGTCCAAAAATTAAGAACACATAAATTCATTACCATATAAGTGCATCAAATATAAAGTTTCAAAATGTCAACATGTCGTATGGATTGGATCCACTTGCTAGTGATGGGGCACTTAGGGCCACTCCCATTCTGCTTCATCGTTTGGTACACAGCTTCCCACTTTCACATCAACTCCATGGCATTGGGGTGGTGAGCATAGCAGCAAGGAAAATTAGACAGAGATAGAGGAGGCATAATTTTGATTAGTTCTCATCATAAATTTCAGTGTACACAATATTCTTTGTATAACCACTATAATTAATTTCCTCTATATGAATCAAACTGTGGTATCTAAGCTCTAAATACCTCTTGATAATGCAACATATAGTTGGTCATGGAAGAAAATATGTTCCAGCAAATAAATTTCTATATTTGAAATTATTTGATTTGATGCCTTGTTGATTGTCATTGCAAAATACAACCTTATTGGAAATTATTTTTGAATAAATTCAAATGGAAACTCATCCTTTTTAGTAGGAAATAAAGGAATTTGAGGTAGAAATACTTCTATGCCACAATACTATCTTGTGCAAACAGTGGCCCAATAATATTTTTCTTAAAATATTTACAAACTAATCTTGTGCCATCACATAAACTATTTGAAGGATCTAGATTACATAGAAGTATGACTAGGCAATTTAATTTTAAAACCAATTTATGAGGAGGTAATCCATTAGATGTGACATCATTCAAAAATTCAATTTGATAATTTGTATTATTACCATTTGCACTATCAAAGCTGTAGTAGGTTACCTCTTCACTTGAAAATTTATTAATAATGATGGAATTGAGATCATCTACATAAGAATTTTGGGTGGCCAATATAGCTCGATTTATCATATAAGAATTATTAGACACATTTTTTGCAATATTCAAGAACACTTTGTCAATTAATTTTAGTTTCAAAACTTCATCTGATTCATAAGGGATTAACATTGTATTAGAAATTCTAATTATATTACTTTCACTAGAAGACTCGACTCTATTTTCAATTCTCAATAGAAATTACTAAAACTATTATCATTTTAAGCTCACATATTTTCTTTTAATTATATTTTTTTATCATTTTGGGCCACAAATAAGACTTCACTAAATAAATGTCAACTAACTGATCTCCTTACTTTACAAACAATATGAAGTACTTGTCAAAAGTCTCCACTAAAAACCATTACCTTGCCACCCAAATTGTTCATTTTTGTCCATTATATCCCTCATTGTACAATCTAATGCTTTAAATACTAATTTTTTTTGCCATTGATGCTTCATCCCATATTATTAATTTTGACATTCAAATTAATCTAGCCATACCACTTTATTTTTTAATTCCACATATACTTGAATGAGAAATTTCAAGAGGAATTTTAAACCTTGAATATGTAGTTCTACCATCCAATAATAATGATATAGTGACTTGACACGTTGTAGTTGTAATTGCCAAATATTTTTGAGTTTTGACATATGCAAGTAAAGTACAATAGAGAAAAGTTTTTCCATTTCTTCTAGGACCATATATAAAGTACAAACCACATTTTTTAAATTTAGTTGCTTCTATAATCTTGTTGATAGCATTTTTTTGGTCTAAATTTAATTTGAGAAATGTGTCCATATTCTCTACTAGAGTAAGAAATGAAACCCTAGATTGGCAGCCTTTGAGGGGTAGTTAAAAGGTTTTGTAAAATAAAAATATTTTTGAAGCTATATAAAGCCCAACATCATTCACGAATATAGATACTTACAATATCATATAAATTTCAATCAAACTCTAATCAGCCACAAATATAATAAAAGTAAAGTAAGATAAAGAATAGAGTGTACCATGATTTACATGATTTAGAGACCAAATATTCCTACTCTACATTCCTTGCCTCGCTCTTGAGGACATTAATCACTCCACTAGTGATGTCACTTCCTGAGCTAAAATCAAGTATCTACAAACTTCACACTAGAGTGTTGCTTCCTTTGGACAAAATTATGCCCGTTACTTTCTTAGGGTGAAGCCACACCCATAAAAACAATCTTGCTCTCATCAAGAAGATCTATTCCATATCAGAGATTTTGTACATTCGTACTCGTAACAATCTAGGAGTGTTTACAAGTGAAAATGGAAGAAGATAATGCAATTTAAAGCTCACTACAATAGCTTCTTAAGGTTGGGTGCAAGGGCAATGAAGATTTGATATGAAAGTGGAAAGCTTAGAGCACTCTTTGGCTAGTAGGCTTAAGGGATTCAATCTATTCTCTATAAAACCTATGAAGTTGTAAAAACTTATTTAGAGAAGCCTAACCATGCGCATTTATATCCTACGAGTCAAAACTAGCCATTGGGAGTGAAATTCTACAATTAGCTTAACTCCAACGGTTAGAAAACTAGTTGTTTGTCGTATAGAAAATTTGAATCAGCTGATAGTTTCAAATAACTAGTCAACTAATTCTATTTTATTAGAATTGACCTAATAACCCTGTTGGTTGTTCGGTTAACAACCAGGTGTCTAATTTTGTCAGACCTAAATTCAAATTGGGCATCCAGTTCCTAACTAGGAATCTAGTTCTACATATGCTAAAGTTTGGATCTTTAATTTGACTTAATTGGTCATTCGATTCAAAAGTGGATATTTAGTTAAGTCAGAAAAGCTTTGTTAAGATCTTCTTGTAGAACTCTATGTGATGAAGAATTCTAAACAGAATAATCTCAAATCAAACTTTAACTCGACTAAACTAAAAGATGAAAATTAAACCTAGCTAATTTGATTTCTTAAGTAATCTTCAAGCCATCTATAATTCTTCAAGTTCCATTTGTTGATCTACTATCTTAAGTAATTTTCAATATATCCATCCATGCTTGAGGCTTGCAAATGGGTTTGATCTTCATATCAAACTTGGTTTGGCTACAAGCTACACATGCTCAATAAATCATCAAATACATGGTTTGATCATCATCAAAACTACAAATGGCAACAAGAATTGCTATCTCATCTAAAACTTCTTTTGGTGAAAATAAATTTTTAGCTTCATTGCTAGATAAAATAGGTAAATCAAAATCATTGATATTTCTACCCATTTCTTGAATAAAATCTTTTATTTCTACTAAGGTTGCACTTATTTGTTTACGTTCTATCATTAATCTAGTGTCATATATTTGATAAATTTGTTTCATAATACTTTTCCATCTCCTAGTTCACATAAAGCCAAAATTATTGCAAAAAATCTTTTTAGAACATAAGGCATGTTATATACAATAGCTTCTTCCATAGAAGCTAAATTTATATCATCATTTTCAAGTAGTCCATGTCTATGTGTAGATTTCCTGAAAGTAGAGCATTTTATACCATCAATAGTTAATAAATCCTCAATTGAAGTAGGTCCCTAGATATGATTTAAAAGCAATCTCAGAAAATACCTCTCACCTTTAATATTGCATTGACATGTCCGATCATACGTATGCTTTTCCTCTTATATCAGCATAATTTTTTTCATCCCATGTATAATGTTCAGGAAACTATTGATAAAGGTATTTTTTGGCCTTAGCATCATTTGCATGTTTGTGGAAAAATTCTATAAGCATAGTTTTTGTTGCATAACCTTAAAAATAATATTTTTTATACTATTATGTCTTAAATAGCTAACCATTTCTTTGTTGGGCAAATGCACTTGCAATGAGGTGACATAAGGATGCATTTCATTTAATCTAAAAGCATAGATTCTCCACATAGCTTCTATTGATGAAACCCATCTCGCATCTTGGTAGTTTTTAATTTCCTCAATCTTCATGTTTTCATCTTGATCAACATATACTGAAATGTGATCATGCCCCTTATAAATATACTTATATAAGCATTTTTCAATTAATATAGAAGAACAAATCTCAACATTTATATGGCAATTATATCTTTTTAGAAGATATGAATTGTATGATACAACCCATATATTATTAAGAAGATGGTCATGAATTTCAACTTGTCTACCATTATTTCTTCTTTGATAAATTGAAAACGAGTCTTTGCCTTGCATAGATTCTGAACAAAATACTTTTGGATAGTTGAATCTGCACTTTTCATTATTGATACAAAGAGATGATTTTTGCAAATGACAGCAAGGTTCATGAATCATATATTCGATGACAAGCCTACAAAGCTCTATCCCTTTTATTTAGAATTTTTTCACAAACTATATCATCAAATATATCCTAATTTATAATTTTATCATCTTTTTCCAATAGATTGAGGTGTCTGCATGTGGAAGGCCTCTTTTCTGAAATCCAATCACATGAATACATGCTATCACTTGATTGAAGAAACCTTCATTAAATAATTTCTTCTTCAAGTGTTCAATCTTAGCTTTTAGTAATTAAATCTCGTCTATTGAATGCCTTCTCTTAAGATTTAAATTATGATATTATTTCCATCAGCTCTAGATTATAAGTCATTGTGAGACAAATATCATGTTTGCCAAATTAATATACCAAAGCTAATATATTTAAATATTATTGTCGCAAATCTCGTGGTCCTCCAATAAAAGAAGATGGTAGAACAATCATTCTCTCGACTTTGCTATCTCTTATTTTGCCAAAGTATATGCTATCAACCATTCCTTGATAAAGCTCTACTCTAATAGTATCTTAATTTTTATAAAAGAATTTCAATCTATTAGTCTCAATTTTAATGTACATATCAATAATAAATTGTTGAAGTAAGTGATCGCTATACAATAATGTTATTTGAGAATCTATACAAATTTGAATTTTATATACTACAATATTTTCTATCATTCCTGGCACTAATAAAGTGCCCCTAAAGCCTATGAAGACATTAGTAGCACTAAATAACACTAATGCTCAATTGTCAGTGCCATGAATGGTCAGCCATTCATACTGCTTTGGTCTTAGCATTGCTAGTTGTTTTGCGCCATTAGCCGTGCTTTTCTTTAGCACTGCCAAGCCATTGCGGTGCTTTCTTTTAGCACAACAAGTATATTATGCCATTCACAATGCTTTGATCTAGCATTGTGAATGTCTTGTGCCATTTGTGGTGCTTTTTGTTTAGTGTTGCGAATGTCTTAGTGTCGCCCCCCCATCATCTAAGAGCATATCTGAACCCCAGTTTTACAATATGCTAAATATAAACCATGATTCATATTTATAAATGATACAATCAATACATAAACCACAATTTGTACATATCAAAATACAACCTCAATTTTGAACATGTTGAAGATGCAAGTTGCTATAGTTGTTACACAATATAAATTATAAATGCAAACCATATAAAAAAGGGAGAAAATCACTCTCTGCCTATGTTTGCATGTCCTACTCCTAGTTGTTGACTCATAGATTATCTCCTCATATAGGTTTAAATGAATATAACTAGAAATTAAAATTTTATGAGTTGAAATATATGAAAATGCATTTGTACTAATTAAATTAATACAAAATTTACCTAAGCTGCCTGAAAAATAGAAGGAGTCTCCCTCGAACCAACCTAGCTATTCCTAGCATCACCTTGTTATTGGGATTCTACTCCTAAAATCTCCTTAATTTCTCACAAAAATTATATATTAGCATTACAAATAAATTTCTCATGTGTATTACAAAGTAGCAAATTTTGGTTCATACTTTGTGTTGTGGGGTAGAGCAAGACATGGTATGTGGGAGCTGGTCGAATATCTTCTTCTTGAATCTCTCCAATGCTGAAGTAATCTCCATCTAGACAATTTCCTATACTTCACTATGGGTGTACCAAGGTTGCTCACATTATGATAATTTGGAGAAGGACCTGGATATAGTCTTGAAAGTTAGCCCATACCATATATCCACACCTGGTCATATTTATTAGGCTTGAACACATGATCATGGATCGTGTTCAGAGTGGTCATATTTGAGATAGGGTCCTCTAGCTGAGACTATCTCAATTGAGTGATTCTCTAATGCAATACAAGTATTAATAATATCAGCACCATTTTATTATAATAGATATTGTTATAAATAAAGTTAAATATTCACTATGGTGGCTACGGATGTTACATCAACTGGTTTTCTATCCTTCTTCATATGGGATGTGAGGAAGACATCCAACCTAGAAGGCTTAGTTCTAGTGGATGCCTCAAGTTGCAAGTAATATAATTTACAAGAGAGAGTGGCATACCCCTCAAGTTGAAGAATATACCTTGACCCTTAGGTTGGCATACCCTTTGCATCATAGAGAGTGGCCCATTATCTAATGCCTTTGATATCTTTTGTTTATCTGACTCAATTATAGATAGAGGAATGTAAAATTGTTAGCCCACATAGTGTTGGAGATAATTGTATTCATATTCTAACAACTAAGGGATTAGAGCAATATTCGGCCTTCTCTTGTCTGTCAATTTCTGACCATGATATGACACTACTCTTCCTCTATCCTTAGATCTGGTAAGTGACAAGTCTCTCTAGATTATTTTTGTATGGCATGAAATATTTCCTCTTTATGTCCACATTTCAGTCCACCAACACTTGTTAAAGGTCCGCATGATGCCTTTCTTTGAGTTTTCCTTTAAATTCATATTAGCCTAAAGATATAGACATTAGAAAAGTTATAAATATATAATTATAGTGAGTATAACCATGTGGGAGTACATAATGAAAATAGAAATAACCTTTATACCCATCTAGATATGTTCCTTCTTTTCTTGGGGTATAGCCTGCTAGTCAGTGTAGATCATCAATAATCTATTGCCATCCTTTATAAAAATCTCCAACTGGGTTGTGAGTTATGTCGAATTCTCATCAATGACCTAGTCATGGTAATTGACACTACGTAGTAATTTGGATCCATTGGTACTCCAAACTCCTATAGGTTTGCTAGGGCCATGATGAGTCCTACTCTTGAAGGCTATAGAATGACCTAAAAATCATATAAAATGCAAGATTAAATTGCAATATTTGAAATAACAAATCAAGTAGAATACGGACATGGTAAATTTAGCAATGAGTTTAAAAATCACATAAAACGAAAGATTAAATTGCAATATCTAAAATAATAAATCAAGTAGAATACGAACATAATAAATTTAGCAATAAGTTACATACCTTCATTACTATCAAGATGTATATCTTGATCTACTTGCTCTAGAGAGGCAAAGTCCATGCTATTGCAAGTGGACTCATCATCGAAATCTCCACTCATCTCGAAACTAGATCCTTCATATTGGTATCCTACAACCTGATAGTCATGTCTCCCATATATTGCACCTTTCCTTTACAATCCATGAGGACCTAGAAAATGGAGAACATGTTTCCCGAATAATAAAACAATATCACAGTATAAGTATATTACAAACATAATACAAATTTCTAAAAGATACTTACAAATACAAAGGGACTAAATTACGTATGGGTGCATAAAGTAGTGCACTTATCATATCACTTAGAAGGTAATAGAATAAAAAATAATATTAGTCAAATAAGCAATGTAACAAATAATATAACAATAGATAATAGTAAGTAACAATTAATCAAAATAGCAAATTTTAATGTAACATGATAATAACATCTACCCATCATTTTCTTTAGGTATGAAATCATTATTATCGTTGTCACTATTAGATTTGTCATCTTTTGATAGGATTTCATCTTCAGTTTTAGATCCATTAGTCATACTATTATCTTCATGTTCTTTTTCTGCATGTGACTGATATGAATCGATATATGGCATATCTATCATCACTCCTTTAATGTTTCTATATTCAAATTCATAATCAAAATTATCTAGCTATTGTGTGGTGCATGACTTCACAATCGACTCATTGCAATTTTCATCTCCTATTATGTATCCCTTACAGTCATCTCCACAATCACATGCTACTCTGGATCTAATGGATCTACCATGTAAAATACTTGATGTGCTTGACACACAAGAATATAAGGCCCATCTCTACATTAGTTGTGCTAGTATATTAGCTAGTTAAAGTTTATTATTGTGTATCCAAACTCATCAGTTATCTCTTTGGTATTATTGTCGAGCCAATCACACCTGAACAACATGAACATAATTTTGTTGTTGCACCATAACTCAATAATATCCTTTAAAATACCATAGAATTGTACAACTCCTGATACAAGAGTTCTTGTCCTTCGTGCTTGCGAAACTTCTTGTAGTAACCATTAAAGTTAGACTACTATTTTTTGTGCAATAGCTCATCTCTCACATCTTTATATGGAATAAAAAATCATTTACAATATAGCCTGAGTATCTCCTCACCCATTTGTGAGGACCGGTCGCCAAGAGTAATATCTCCTTAGGAATCTTAGACATCTTATCGCTTCATTCTAATCTAGTAATTTAAAATAATAATAAGTCATGTGTTAGATATCAGATATATAAATGCTTACATAATGTGTGGATTAAGTCTCAATTATACTTACATGCTCCCTAAACTATATAGCAAAGGTGACACTTTAATTTTCTCCAATTCAAACTCTCAACCTTGACATCACCTATCAACCTTTATTGACTTCAAGCATTCCCTACAAAATAGATTTCCATTATTTTAGAAGGTTTGTAATATTAGAGTTCATTAGAGTCGATCAAATTATTGCACATACTCGTAAAAGATTGCCATGATGTCTAGATTAAATAGTACATAGTAGTGTACTTGTGCTTATTGAGTCTCACCTATATAATGGAGTCCTTACTGAGCTCTAATTGGATGCCCTATCTACTGTGGAAATAATAATTTTCGTTCTAAGAAGGCTGCAAAAGTTTGATCGAAAGTCTTTTAGGTACATTACATAAAAAGTCATGCATTCCTCCACCAAATTGCATTCTGCTATAGAACCTTTTGGATGAGGTTGGTTTTGTAGATAGTTCTTTAATTTGTGAAGATACTTGAATGACCATGTGATCATTTTTCATCATGGATAGAAGCAATATATGCAAGTTAAAAATAATAATCAAAGTTTATGTCTCAACCAGATACATAAAATGGTATGAACATGCCCCACATATATTATTTACTTTGCTAGGTGAATAGGTAAGTACTCCATGATGTTAAAAAATAAAGGCAGAAAATTCCTTTCAAAGCGGTGAAGAGTCAAAGCAATCCTAGACTACAAAGCTTCAAAGTCAAATTAATGGTTGCTTTTTACATACAAATGCCAAAAGATACTACTAATTTCAATTAGAGGTTTGGCTATATGTATAGGCAAAAATCTCTACACTGTGATTGATAGCAACTATAGTAACATATGTGGCAATCATGACTTCTCAAACCGGCAATGCTCTGACCTTTCATATTCGCGCAACTAGAAATGTTTGATGAATAACCATGTGAAACTTTTACATTTTTTTAACATACTTAAGAAAGTCTCTTTCTCTTATTTGCTCATAGTGAATGGAGCCAATGGTAAAAATATTTTATGATCTCTATCCTTTGGGTAAAGTGCTCTATGTATGCTAATGGCTTTCATTTCTAGTTGTGCATTCAAATTGTCCTTTGACTTTGTCTAAAGTGCCAAGCAATGTCCATAATAAATTTTCAGAAAATTTTTCTTAATGTGCATTATATCGAGATTGTGCCGATTATACAATAAGTTCTAGTATGGTAGATCAAAGATGACACTTATCTTCTTCCAATTGGATTTTATATTCAAGCAGCCTACCATATGTATTTGTGAAGTATTTATTCTCTTGGAGACTTATTTATGTAAATTTTGAAGCCCTACTTTGAATTTGAGTTGAATTTGTGATGAGGCAAATTTAGATATTGGATTTGACCCAAAATTGGATCAAAGACTAAAGTAAGATTTAAACTAAGTTAAGATTTGCCAAAAATTTTTACTTTATGGAGAAGTCTAAGCTATTATTCAAAAAAGACAATGAAAATTTCATAATTTTTACAAATATGTTCTTTTAGCAAAAGGCCCCGCCCAGAATTTATCAAAATATATTTTGATCCAATTTTTTAGGAAATTTGCAAACAAATTTCTCAAAATTTTTATCTGTGAATAAGTCTAAATTTTATTCAAAAAAATTCTAAAAATTTTAGAATTTTTACAAGTGTGCTTTTTTAAAAAAAGTCCCTAAAATTAATAAAAATATATTTTGATTCAGATTTTTTGGAAAATTCTACAAATAATCATCTGAAAATTTATCATCTACGAATGGTACAAAATTTAAATTTTCTCATCAGGAAAATAAATCTCAATCAAAAAAATTTACGTGCTAAATATAATATTCAGGAATCTAATCTAACTACAATCACAATCCTAAACATTTGAAAATTAAATCCCCTTGATTTGGTTTCAAATCCTCTCAATTTAGTGTTGAAATCCTCCTCAAAGCCTATAAAAAATTGAGAAAAAACCTGCATAAAACATAGAGATAGAAGAACGGGGAGAGGGTTTGTGGCCATCATAGAAGGGAGGAGAAGAAATTTTTTAAAAAAGGTAATGGCTTACCCCTGCCTACTTCTTCTTCTTCTTGACTTGCTCTACTTCATTTCCTTTCTCCCAAGCCTTATTGCTGAGAACTCTTGCACCAAACTTGGTGCTGCCCACCACGAAGACTGCTAGAGCAAGGGCAAGACCTCCATGCTCATTAATGCCTGGGGTGATCGCTACCTCGAGCTCAACTGCGGGAATATTTGCTAGAAGCATTGGCAAGAGGTTGCTGACACTGTCAACCCTCATTTGCAGGGTCCTGCCACCTACCCGTCACTAATGTGTAGTGCAAGAACTGGATCAATACTCTAAAGAAGAAGTACAAGGTTGAGAAGGCCTAGATCTTTAATGTTGGTGGTGCCCTCTCTAGCCATTGGCAATTCTTCTCCCACCTTGATGCACTCAGGCCTCAACTTCGGCCTCTAGGGTGAAGAAGCCATCCTCTCCCTCACTACCCTCTAGAGGCATAGGCTAGCCAGACTCGATCAAGAGATGGCTGGATTCAGCTAGAGAAGGAAAGGGCGAGACACCTCTAGCCCCGCCATGGCAAAGGCCAATTAGATCCGGCCAGGAGATGGCCTAATCCAACTAGAGAAGAGATCGAGCTGCTCTTGTCCTAGTCATGGGAAGACAAAAAAAAAGAGCAAGAAGAGGGCATGGGTCTTGGTGAGGAAGGAAAGGAGATATAAAAAGAAAGAAAAATAAAAAAAGAGAAAAGTTGCTGTGTAAAAAGAAAGTGACTCTCTCTTGTCTTGATTTTTGCACCATTACCTCACCATGTCCACCAGCGGGCCCTTAAAGATGGTGATAAAGATGACAGACCCATGACTTCACTATAGCCACCCATGGCTCCTTGAAGATGGCAAACCCAAGATCTCATTGTGGCCACCAGTGAAGATGGTGATGAATATGGCAAATTCATGACCTTGTTGTGGTCACCTAGACTCCTCAAAAATAATGATGAAGACAGTGAATCTTTGACACTTTTGTGGCTACTTGCAGCCTCTCAAAGATGGCAAATCCTTGTCACATCCAAGCTAGCCTTTGGGCTCGAATTTAGCTAGTCTTTGGGCTCACATCTAAGCTAGCCTTTGGGTTTACACTCAACTAGTCTTTGGGCTTACATCTAAGCTAGCCTTTGGGTTTACACTCAGCTAGTCCTTGGGCTTACATCTAAGCTAGCCTTCAGGCTTGGACTTAGCTAGTCTTCGGGCTTACATCCAAGCTAGTCTTCAAGCTCACACTCAACAACTAAGCTAGGCTTTAGGCTTACACTCAACCAAACTTCAGGCACACATCTAAACTAGCCTTTGATTTCACACTCAGTTAGCCTTCGGGCTCGTATCTAAGCCAGTCTTAAGACTCACATCTAAGCCAATTTTTGGGCTTGCACTCAGTTAGCCTATTGGCTCACATCTAAGCTAACCTTTGGGCTCACAATCAACCAAGCTTTAGGCTCACACTTAGTCAGCCTTCAGGTACGTATCCAAGTTAGCCTTTGGTGCACACTCAATCAGCATTTGGGCTCACATCTAAGCTAGTCTTCAAGCACATACTTAACTAGCCTTTGGGCATGCACTCAACTAGCCTTCAAGCTCATACTTATCTAGCCTTTAGGCTCGCACTCAGTTAGCCTTCAAGCTCACATCCAAGCTAGCCTTCAGAATTACACTCAGTCAGCTTTTGGGCTCGTATCTAAGCTAGCCTTCAGACTAGCACTTAGCCGGCCTTTGGGCTTGCAATCAGCTAGCCTTCGGGCTTGCATCAAAGCAACCTTCAGGCTTGCACTCAGCCATTTGAACTCGCATCTAAGCTTGCCTTTGAGCTCACACTTAGTCAACCTTCAGGTTCACACTTAGTTAGTATTTGGGCTCACACCCAGCTAGACTTCAGGCTTGCACTCAATCAACCTTCAGGTTCACATCTAGGTTAGTCTTTAGAATCGCATCCAGTTAGCCTTCGAGCTTACACTTCTAAGCCAACTTTTGAGCTTACACTAAGCCAATCCTCAAGTTTGCACATTTGAGGCTGAGTTAGGGTCTATCTAAAATTATCATAAACAACTAAGGACTATAAAATCAAATTGCTTAACATGAAGGAACTCAATCCCATTGAAATTAAACTAAGCCAAAACAAATGGACCAAGGTCAAGTTGACTCAAATGGGCCTGAATTAATAAAACAAATGGACTAAGACCCAAATTGAGTTGGACTCCAAAAATCCAAATTTAAAATCAAGTTGAATCTGGATTGAACTAAGCTCAAATCAAACCTTGAATGGGTAAATTAAGTCCAATATAAAAGGGCAAATTTAGAGTCAAACCAAAACCATGTCAATCTGAGCCTGAATTGAAACCAAGTTGAACTAAATTGACTTAAACTTGAACCAAGGATGCAAACTAGAACTTGATAGAGGTCCAACACAAAGTCAAACATGACTCAAGCTAAATAAGATTGAACTCAGACTCAAATCATATTAGTCTTGATGGAACTAATTAGGGTCAAACTGAGTCCCTTTGGGAGTGCTAAAACTTCAACAATACTCCAAGGTTATGAATAAAGGGTGATGTCACCACCTTGACTTAAACTTGAATTAGTTCAAATAGGACTCAATAGGGTCAAATTGACTCTCGGTGAGTGTGCTACAAAAACCTTTAGCAACACTTCAAAGCTATACCTAATTTCATAAGTTGATGATGCTACCAAATCAAAGAAATTAATTCCCAATATGCTCCAAGCTATCGACAACACTTCAAAGCTGAGCCAACCTGAAAGCATTGTCAATGCATCAATTCAAATCAAACTAAGGTAGGCTTGAGCTTGCTTAGTCAGTCAGCCATAATGCTTTATTCAAATGAAGTCAACTAATAACACACTCAAAATTATTGACTACACTTTGAAGCTATTCAACCCTATAGGGAGTTGATAGCACACTCTTCAAGCTAGCCAACCCTAGAAATAGTTGGTAATACACCCTCAAGCTAGTTAACCTAAAAGCAATTGGCGACCCCCCTACAAGCTAGTCAATCCCACAAGTAGTTGATGATACACCTTTAAAGCTAGTAAACCATACAAGTAGTTGATGACACAACTATAGGCTAGTTAATCCCAAAAGCAGTTGATGATACACCCTTCAAGTTAGTCAACCCCACAAGCAGTTGATGACATACCCTTCAAGCTAGCCAATCCTATAAGTAGTTAGCAATGCACCCTTCAAGTTAGTCAACTCTGGAAGCAATTGATAATGCACTCTTCAAGCTAGCCAACCCTAGAAGTAGTTGTTAATGTTCCCTTCAAGCTAGTCAACCTCAGAAGCAATTGATGACGTACCCTTCAAGGTAGTCAACTTAGAAGAAGTTCATGATGCACCCTTTGAGTCAGTCAGGCCCAAAAATAATTGACAATGCTAACAAAAATACTTGAAATTATGAAGTTATCACTAAAGCTCAAAGTTGCTGGAAACACTTCAAACTTCTCCCATTCTCTTTCATGTCCCATTAGATGATGCCATTAACACCTATCAAAGCTTGAGTCAATTTGAGTTAGATGCCATGTGGTCTAGCACAAGGGGAGTGAGGTTGTAGAACACATCAAAGCTTCTTCTCCGCTCTTTCCTTTTTTTATTCCTTTTATATTTTCCATAATTCTATATTGAAATTGATTATAAATTGAGGATATACCCTTACTTAAGCCATGTATCCTTTCTTAAAATCAATCAAATACTTTCTTTTTTTATTTTTTTTGTCTCTATTTTATTAGCTAAGTTTCTTACTTTAGGAGATTTTTAATAATCATTGGGGTAATTAATAATAGGGACTTGTGTCTATTGGAAGTCAATATTCTCATAACATCTGATTGTGGACCTCAAATCAAAACAAACTTTGATTTGTGATTCGAGATTACTCCTGGGGTCTCTCCTATCTTGGGCTATTGAAATCGATCCCACAAACTCTGACATACTTGTGGGGACTTGACTTCTCCTCCAAGTGTAGAAACCTAGTTAAATACGATAGACACTAATAATGTAGACTTATGATTGAAGACTGATCAATTGTGTTCTCCTTTATAGAAAAAAGAATCAAATGGCAATAATGAAGAACATCTTCATCCTGAGATACACCATCATCCTAGGGGCAGGATCAACTATGTATTTACCTCCATTAATGGTTGCTACATAAGTGGCTAAAATTTAGTTTCAAGTTCAGGACCATCTTTGAGGTTATCCAATTCAAAAGGGCACCTACTACTATACTGACTAAAGTTATTGTTATGCAAGAACAACCTATTCCTCGCCTTCCATCAAGGGGAAAGAGGTCCAATGTTATCATCCCTAATGAGAAGGGCTATTTGGATGAAGAGGTAGAAGCCATATCTTAACCAAAAAGGATATTAGTCTTCTAGAGGTTAGGATATAAATGAAGTTCAATTTTCAGCCACCTTCACCTAGCTCCTCACAGGGGGCAATCAAAAGCAAATCTGGACATAAGCATTGAGGAAGAAGATCTCATCCTGACTATCGCAAGTAAAGGAAAAGCTATTGGAATCTTCAGCCGATTTGGGAAATCTATTCCTCAAATGAAGTCGGTCATTACCATCCATACCTCTAACTCCTTTTCTCCATTAAGCAATTTGGGAAAGGGTAGAAGCAAATCACAAGAGGCATAGTCTTATCTTAAGACTATAGCAAATGGGCAAATCACCAAATAAAATCACAAGGGTCATTATAAAACTACAACCCAGCATGAGGGTTCACAAAGAGGGACTACCCACACAACTAGAGTCAAATCTCATCATGACCTTGGGAGAGACCATAAGCCCACACCCCAACTAGCTAAATTCCAAAAGAAAGCTACCCGAGCGAGGCTTACTAATGAAGAAATCGAAGAGGAGAGGGCCCTTGTGGACCATTCCTTGCTACCACACCAAAGAGAAGGTATGGTGACCTGCTCCATGAGTAGATTCTTGAATGAGATGATTCGATTGATGGGATAAGTTAGCCTCAATCCAAAGCCTAAATCTAGTTCTCAAAATATGGACCATCATATTTTGATAGAAGTCTTGGTCACAACTAAAAGCTCCAATAATGAAGTGACCATATAAGCACTGCAAAAATAGTTGAGATAGCAAGACAAAGAGAAATATGAAACTCAAAAGATAATTACAGAGTTAATGGAGATGATGCTACAAATAAGCCAAAACCTTCATAAGTTGGAATGATCTCAACAATCATCCCAAGTAGCAATGGTGACAGAAGATGCATCTCCCATAGATGAAATCCACAAAAATTTAGGGCCTTCTCAAGCACCTCCTCCAGTAACGGATACCCAATCCTTGATTTTAGGGACTCCAAACAATATGAAACTCTCAACATACATACAATAGTAGGTATAACGAATGGTAGCTGCACAGTTGAGACATGGAAGTGAGACAAGTAGGGTAAATATTATTGACAAACTATACCCTAGCCATAACGACCATGTGCCATATCCCAGGCACTATACAATGCCTAATTTCAAATAGTTTAATAGCATGGGCAATCCTAAATAGCACATAGCTCACTTTGTGACTTTGTGTGGAGATTTAAGTAATAGTCTCTTATTACTACTCAACCATTTTTCAGCAAGCTTGACAGGAGTAGCATTGGAGGTATGCTAGTTTGCAATCCAATTTCATACAAACTTGGGCACAAATGAAAGAGGCTTTTCAAATCAAGTTCGGTGGAGTCAGTGATAAAGTGACCATTGTAGATCTTGTCTGAACACTAAAACATGATAATGAGTCGATTCTGGATTATATAACATGGTGGAAAAATTTAAGCATCAAGTGTGAACAACGCATGAGCTAATTTGAGGTAGTGAACCAAGTCCTCGGCAATATAAGGAGACAATGGATGGCACCTTATATGAGCACCTCTTCTATCCATACCTTCCAATACCTCATCATGCAAGTCAAGAACCTAAAAAGGATTGGCTCCAAACCTTATCTAGTTCACAAAATTTCAAATCGGAAAAAGATAAGGTAAATCATGGAGAGCCTTCCAAAAATATGAGGGCTACATTCATACCAACTGAGCAAAAAAAATCTCCAAACCCCACCATGAACAAGGGTAATCCTCTAGAAGAAGATGGTTCAATTAGGCCAATGACGTATGTTCCCCATACCTCGAATAGCCATGAGGGCACTATTGAATGTAGAGGATTTGAGTGCTGATGGATGAAGTCACCATAAATTTGGCATAGATGATATCTTCTAGCATATTCAATGCAAGCTCCCACCATCATAGGCCAATAGTAATCCTTATGCTTAATTTGCATTATCTTTTATGGGTCTGTTTGTTGAGCTCCACAAACTCCAGAATGCACTTCATACATAACTTCTTTGGCCTTTTTGTCTAAGAGACAACACAGAAGTAGTTGATCAAAGAACCTTCTATATATAGTGTGATTGATAAGAGAAAAGCACGTGGCTCTCTTTCTGAGTTATGTTCATATGGATTTATCTTCTAGGAGTTCTCCACTTTTGAGGTAGTTGGCAAATAGTATTTGCCAATATGTTGCCTCCACTATTAGTTTAGATTCAATCCTCTCGTGGTTGATGCTGAAGACTAAGTTCATCACTTGTCTACTACGGATTGTGATTAGAATTTTCCCTTGATTAGGATGAGCTAATGCCTTGGCTAGTTTGACTAAAGAATGAGCCTCCACATTGATAGATTGGGAAACCTTAGTTATTTGAATATGAAAAATTTACCTTATGAGCTTTTGAGCCTTTTCATGGTATTTCAAGAGCTCAAATCTATGGACTTTATATTTACCTTGGGCTTGACTGATAACTAGTTATGAATCACTAAAAACATCTAGGCATGATATTTCCATATTAAGGGCCATTTACATCCCTACAATTAGGGCCTCATATTCAATTTTACTATTTGTGCACAGCTTTGAGAGAGAATAGGAGTATTGTAAAATGCCCCAATTTGGAGTGATATAAAAAGTCTAATGCCTACTTTGATTTGCGAAAGCTTTGGTCTGATTCTTGGCTTGATGGATGATGCTCCATCAAAGTATAGCTTCTAGTAAGGTTCTTATTCTTTGACCAAAAGGATTTCTTTATTAGGGAGCTTGAAACTCAGAGGAGAATTGTCTAGTACTGGATGAGCTACAAGAAAATTAGTGAGGGACTTGTCCCTTAACCACCTTTTGAGGAGTGAACTTAATATCTTCTTCCATGAGGATTAAAGCCTATTTTTCTTGGCACCAGTGAGTATGGGCCTAGTCATAAGGTACTTTTTTGGATCAATCTTTGATATTAAAATGACTTGATGTGAAAGCAAATAATATCTCAGTTTCTTGACTGTGAATATGAGCACCAAATAATGCTTTTCGATGGGGGAGTAGTTATTTTTTGCCCCCACTAGCATTCTACTTAGATACTAGAATGCATTTTCTTTACCCTCTTCATTATTTTGGGCAAGCATCACCCACAAGGATCCTTCCCTTGTTGCCATGTAGAGGATAAGGGGTTTATCAATAAAGGTCTTACTAGGACTAGTGGATTTAGGTGATACTACTTGATCTCTTCAAAGGTTCATTAGTAATCTTGATTCGAGATGAATGGAGCATCTTTCTTTATGAACTTATAAAAAGGCTTGCATTTTCCAGAGAGGTTTGAAATGAATCTTCTCATGTTTGCGAGTCGACCTTGGAATGTCCTCAATTGCTTTAAATTGCTGGGTGGTTGCATATCTAAGATAGCTTTGATCTTAGATGGATTGATTTCAATCCCTTAGTGTCTGACAACAAAGCCATGGAGCTTTCTTGATGATACCCTGAAAGCACACTTCATAAGATGCATCTTTAAGTTATAGTTTCAAAGGCAGTCGAATACTACTCTTAGGTCTTGGACAAGCTTGTCTTTGGACATAGTTTTCACCATCAAGTCATCCACATAACATTTCACTAATTGGTGTATAAGGTCATCAAAGATTTGAGTCATGGTCCTCTGATAAGTGGCGCTTGCATCCTTGAGCTCAAAGGACATCACATTGTAGCAATAAATGCTGCATGGTGTCCTGAAGGCCGTATGTTTCTCAACATTAGGATGCATCTTGATTTGGTTATATCCTAATAAATAGTCCATAAAGGAGAATATTTTGAAGTCAGCCATGTTATCAATCATGATTTCTATTATTAGCAATGAAAAATCATCTTTTGGATATGCTTTATTCAAGTCTCTGTAGTCCATACAAATGTAAATTTGGCCATTCTTTTTCTTGACTGGCATGATGCTTGCAACCTAGATATTTTTCCTCTCTGATGAAGCCTTCTTTAATCAATTTCATTATTTCTTCTATCACATTTTGTTCTAGGTCAAGTTCAACTTCCTAGGTGCTTATTTAATTGGTGGAAGCTCAGGGTTGATGGCCAATTTATAGACTACAACTTCAAGATCCAGTCGATGCATCTCCTTGTATCTCAGTGTGAAATAGTCAATGTACTCTTAGAGCATTGCTTTGAGTTGGGTTTGGCTTTCCTTTGAAAGTTGAGTACTAATGAAAGTTAGATTGGGGTCCTCCTTTGAGCTTCAGTTGATCTCCATCAATTCATCAACTATCGCTTGCCCTTGATCCTCAAGTTCTGGTGGAGATTCTTTTGGTTTGATGATTATTTCTTCACCAAGTGATTCATCATGTTGAGTGAGGTTTGGCAAAGGTTTATCTAAAGGCATTTTGGCTGCATCATGCCTTCTTTCTTTTGGCTATGATTAAATTCCACTGAGGATGTCACCTTCTTGGGATGTCTAAAAAGTTGCAGCTATCTCAGCATATGTTAAGAGGTATTAATATTATTTGGTCATCTTGATCATCAAAAAGGTGTCCAATAGTGACCATAAGACACGTGTGGGCGTTCAGAGTAATATAGCCTAGTTCTTTAGTATTATTGTTCCCTCTTCTAGGAATGTATGCACATCCTTGGGGTAGTCCCATATATTTTTAAAGAAATGACTCTCTTTCTTTTTTTGTGAATGTCCACAACAAGATTTATTGATTATCTGATCAAGCTAGTATGAGAAATATTTAGGAAAGACTACTAGTTGACAACCACCATCATCTGCTAGATCTTCAGTCCTTAGAATTTCATGTATGCTTGGAGCACAAGGGATTGTCTTATAAAATAGTATTTTCTTTTCTCCTTTACGCCATGGTGGAATGTAGAAAGTCATTAATTTTTTCATGACATTAATGCTCAACTCATCTAATGGCTTAAACAAGCCTTTTGGAACTTCAATAATAAGGAAAGTATTTTCTATTTGTCCTTTGTCATCATCTTTGTTAGAAGTATAACCTCTTAGGAATACTTGTGAGGCTTCTTCATCTGAAGAGGATAGTTCAAAATTGCTTCCTAGGTGAGGAGGAGCAAAGATTAGGCTAGCAATTTTTTGCTTTACTTGACTAATGGAAGTAGACCTCCTATTAGTGTCGGATCTCTGTTAGTATTTTGCATTATTATAATATACCTCATGAACATCCAAAGGGTGTACATCACCATCAATTCAGTATTCTTTATCATCCTCCAAGTATTTGAAGCATTGATGTAGGATCGACGACACTACTTTATTTTTATGCAATCACAACCTCCCTAGTAATGCTTTATATGAAGCATCAATATCAATCACATAAAACTTGGCATCTGTCATCAATTTGCTCACTTCTAGAGGAATAGTTATGACTCCCAAAGCTCTTTGGATGCTTTGATTAAATACTTGCCCCTAGTTAGTACTTCCTTTCCTTGGAGGATGTGGCTAGCTAATAATCATCCCATTCAACATTAAAATTAGGCACATGGGGCTTTCTTGTAGAAAGGTCCTTAAAAACTCTCTGGATGAACTCTTTTATTTTGTATGCAAGCATAACCTTCTTCAGAACTTTGTATTTCAGATGTTTCTTCCATGGACATTCAGATTGACTTGACGTATGAGTGGATGAGCCTTAGCATTAGCTTGTTTGTTCCTCTCCCAAAATGCTTGCTCCTTCCTTTGGTGCTTCTTCATGTAGGGCCTTTCGAAGTGGTCATAAAGTTCTTTAAGTCAGATATGGAGTCAGATTCTTTATCCATGCCTTGTATGCATAATTATTCTGAATTTGGCAAAACGCATCCTTCCACAAGCTCTAGGATTGGGATTTCATGAAATCTAATGGGTTGTGCATTTTTTCTTGAATTGCCTGATGAAGGTTGGGTTAGCTGCTCACCAACATTTAGTTGGGACGTATGAGTTACTATGTAGCAAGAGGTCATAGACTTAGCTAGCTCTCTTCGATAATGTCTAGCTTTCTTGACCCACTCTAGAGTAAATGGCATGAGTAATTATTCTGATCCTAAGGAAGGTCAGTAAGTGGTTTCGCACCACCCCTATGAGGTCTTCTATTCAACTTTGTCTTTTCTGCTATGACCTTCTCCATCCTCTCGACTTCTTCATAGAGGATGGCGATCATATTTGGCATACTTTCCATGTGGACATTCATAGTCTGCATGTGTTTCTTTAACATTTACATTTGCCCTTTGACAAACTTCATATTAATTATAGCTAGCTCTTTCATAGTATCAAGTTGTAGTTTGAGCATGTCATAATCCTACTCACGGGTAAATCACTCTCTAAGATAATCATCTTAAGAGCAGCTTTCAAGGAGACCTGTGGGATCTCTCATTTCATCAGTATCATCCCTAGTAAATCTATTCGCTTCTTCTTGCCTTGCATCCTAATTTTCCTCATCATTTAAATGACGGGGTGAGGATTGGCTTGGTTGTGAACCTTCAATGGTAAATATGGCAGACCATGTTGCCACCAGGGTTCACTTTCCTCATTTCTTGGATCAATCTTCTAGTAAAGCTTTAAGTTTATCAAGGAAGAGTTCTTTAAGAGTTACTTGGCTTCTATCTCCCTCAGCATGTACATCCAAAGCATTGATATTTTTCTAGATGGTTGATTTCTTGACATTGTATTCATGTGGCTGAATCAACATCTACTTCTTACTCCTATTCTTCCTCTTCTTGATGCCTCAAGCAGGTATGATAGTTTGTTCTAATAAGGCTTTCTTTATTAATATCCTGGGCTCTTCAGGGTTTCTAATTATTTTCTTCATTAGTTTCTTTAGCATTTTTGAAATGTAGATATTCCATAAGTGCCTTTGTTTGGGGGTGCATTGTGCTTCTTCTCTAAAAAAGATTTTAGCAAGTGGTACATGATCCTCAAACACAATAGTATGATTGCTACATTGGGTGGGCATTTCAAATAGGACTGCCTTCGAGAGAGTCAACTTACCTTCTTGGTATTGCTTCTCGACCCAATACTTAAACACATAGCAATCTTCAATGGTATGCTCCAAGACTCTATGGTAAGGATAGTAGTTCATGTGATCTACTTTGTTGGCCTCACCAAGTCTCTTAGATTTTGGCAATTGGAGGCCTAGCTTCAGTGCATCTTGGAAGATTTTACCTACTCTATCTCTTTTGAAAGAGTATTTCTTTTTGAGCCTTTGTTGGAGGTCATTGAGCTGATCCTCTTCCCCATCCCCTCCAAGTGCTAGTGAGTTCTGAGGATTACCCTTGTTCATGATGGGATTTGGAAGTTTCTTTTGCTCAGTTGCTGTGAATGCAACCCTCACATTTTGGGAAGACTCTCCATATTTTACTTTATCCTTTTTTGATCTGAAGCTTTGTGAACTCAATAAGGTTGGTAGACCAATCCTTACCAACTTTTTAACTTACAAGATAAGGTCTTGAAAGGTATGAATAAAAGAGGTGCTCAAATAAGATGTCATCTATTCTCCCCTTACATCGTCGAGGACTAGGTTTACTGCCTCAAATTGGCTCATGAGATGTTCACACTTAATGTTGATATTTCTCTACCTTGTGATATAATCTAGAACCAACTTATTGTCATGCTTTGGTGTTGAGACAAGGACTGTAATGGTCACTTTATCACTAACTCCTCCAAACTTGATTCAAAAGGCCTCCTTTATTTGTGTCTAGTTCTATATGGATTCTAGTTGCAAACTAGCATACTACTCGAATGCTACTCCTGTCAAACTTGATGAAAATTGGCAAAGTAACAATGATAGATTATTACTTGAATCCTCACACAGAGTTACAAAGTGAGCTATATACTATTCAGGATTACCCAAGCCATTAAACTATTTGAAACTAGGCAATGTATAGCATTTAGGATATGACACTTGGTCATAATGTATAGCATTTATCCTACCCATCTCACTTCTTTGTCTTAACTATGCAACTACCATTTATTGTAATTGTCATTGCATGTATATTGGGAGTTCTATGTTATCAGGGATTCCTAAATTCTAGGATTGGGTATCGCTTACTGGAGGAGGCGCTTGTGAAGGGCCAATGTTTTCGTGAACCTCATCTATAGGAGATGCGCCTTCTACCACCTTTGCTGCTTGAGATCTCTATTAAGATCATTCTAATTTATAAATCTTTTGGCTCATTTGTAGCATTATCTCCATCAACTTGATAACCTTCTTTCGAGCTTCATCTTTCTCTTTGCTTTGTTGTCTCAACTATTCTTGCAGTGCTTCTATAGTCACTTATTGATTAGAGCTCTCAGTTATGGCCAAGACTTCTATCAAAACATGATAGTTCCTATCTTGAGAATCAGGTCTAGGCTCTAGATTAAGGGACTTCTCCAATCAGTCGAGTCATCTCACTCAAGGGTCTACTCATGAAGCAATCTCCATACCTTCTTTTGACATGGTAGCAAGGATTAGTTGACAAGAGCCCTCTCCTCTTGGATTTCTTCATCAATAAGCCTAACTTGAGTAGCCTTCTTTTGATGTTTAGTCTACTAGAGTGCAAGCTTGTAGTTCCTCCTAGAGTCATAGTAAGAAATGACTCTGATAGTATGGATGATCTTTTTTTATAAGCTCTCATGCTTGATTGTAGCTTTATGATGACTTTTATACTTTTTTTCAGAGATTCACCCTTTTTCCACAAATTTAAGGCAAGAATGTGCCCCCTATGCCTTGCTCTTACCCTTCTCTAAATTGCTTAATAGAGCAAAGAAGATGGAAGTAAGGATGTTAATGACTAACTTTATTTGAGGGGTAGGATTCCCAAGTCGGCTAGAGATTCCAATAGCTTTCCATTTACTTGTGACAATCAAAATGAGCTCTTCTTCATTGATGCTTGTGTTTGGCTTCACTTTTGATTGTCCTTTGTGAGGAGCTAGGTGAAGGTGATCGAAGACTGAGCTTCACTTCGGTCCTAACCTGTGGAAGACTGACATCTTTATTGGCTAAGGCATGATTTCTAGCTCCACATTCGAGCTGCCCTTCTCGTTAGGAATGATGACATTGGGCCTCTTTCCCCTTAATGGAAGGTGAGAAATAGGCAAGTTTTGTATGTCTACCACTTCAACTAGTGTAGCAATAGGTACCCTCTTGAATTGGATGAAATCAGAGATGGTCCCAAACTTGATCCGAACTTTAGCTACTTTTGTAGCAACCATTGACTGAGGTAACTGCATAACTAAACTTGCCCCTAGAATGATGGTATGATGACATTGGGCCTCTTTCTCCTTTTTGGAAGGCAAGAAGTGGGCTAGTCTTGCATGACACTAACATTAATGGGCATGATAGTAAGTGCTCTCTTGAACTGAACGATCTTGAAAATGGTTCTAAACTTGATTTGAACTGTGATTTCTTCTATGACAACCATTGACTAAAGTAGATGCATAGCCATTCTTGCCCCTAGGATGATGGTGTATTTTGGGGTTAAGAAGTTCCTTGTTGATGTCATTGGATGCTTTCTTTTGTAAGAGAGAACACTGTTGGTTAGTTTTCAATTGTAAATCTATCTCATTAATGTCTCTATCATATTAGCTAGCTTTCTACACTTGGAGGAGAAGTGAAGTCCCACTGGGCATGCTAGAATTTATGGGATCAAAACTGACCATCCGAGAAAGTGAAGATTCCAATAAGTAATATCGAAATAATAAATAAATAATGTGGTAGTTTAAATGTGCAATAAGGTGTTGTGGGAACATGACTTCCAACAAGCATAAGCCCCTATTGTTAATTACCCCGATAACTGTCAAGAACCTCCAAAAGCATTATTTGATTAATATGAAGAAAGGAATACATGGCTTGAATAAGGGCATACCCTCACATTAGAATTAAATAAATTTAAATTTAGAATCATGAAAGAATATGAAATGAGATAAAGGAAATGAAGAAGAAGCTTTGATGTGCACAGCAACCCCACTCCCATGCATTGGACCATATGGAGTCTGACTCAAATAGGTCTTGACTTAATCCACAGTGGCTAATGATAATTTGATTAACGACATCATCCAAGGAGACATGAAAGAAGGATGAGAATGTTTGAAGCATTTTCATTAGCTCTGGATATTGGTGATAACTCTATCTTGGTTCGAAGTATTTTCGTTAGCCTGGCGGTATTGGCAATAACTTTAGGGTTTAAAGTATTCTCATTAGCCAAAGTTTTCATTAGCCAATAAGGCATTGGTGATAACTATGTTTGAGTAAGCTGCCTAGCTAATTGACTAAGCGAATTCAAGCCTGCCTTTAGTTTAATTTTCATGGTTTGAAGTGGTTCCATTAGTAAATAAGACATTGGTGATAACTTCATAGTTTGAAGTATTTTCATACCCAATAAGGCATAGACAATAACTTCTTTGGTTTTGAAGTGTTTTATACCAATAAGACATAAACGATAACTTCTTTGATTTTGAACTTTTTCCATAACCAATAAGGTGTAGGCGATAACTTCTTTAGTTTTAAAGTATTTTCATAGCCAATAAAACATAGATGATAACTTTCTTTGAAAAAGGTTCGTAACTGATTACTGAGCAAGTTCAAGCCTACCTTTAGTTTGACTTGATCTGGGGGAATGACTAGCGGTCTTGGCTTTTGCTAACCATCTTTGACTTGATAATCAACTACATTTCTTATCTTGCTGTCGATTAAACTTAAGATGTCATTAACAACTTTGAGTATGTTGTCGACTGACACTGACTGGATTCTGATTAAGTCAAATTCAATTTAGTTTTGATGTTCAGGCTTGATTTTGGTTTAAATTTTATTTGACTCAGTTCAGTATTCTAAAATTGATTTAGACTCAAGTTTAATTTGATTCAATTTGATGTCCAAAACTTGATCTTGATTTGTATTGGATTTGATTTACTTCAATGTTGTGAACTTGATTTTGATTTTAGTTTAATTTAATTTAATTCAATGTTAAAAACTTGGTTTAGACTTAAGTTTGATTTAATTCAATTTAGGTCAAGTTTGACCTTATGTTGGTCCTCTATTAGGTTCCTAATCGATCTTGGATCCAACCCTCGATGGGGTTCTTAATGGAAGTAGTAGTACCATAGTAGTGAAAGTAGCATAATAGTTATATAGTAGTGGTAGTAGTTGTAGTCATATAGTAATAGAATAGTAATAGTAGAAGCATCAGATTAATAGTATAGCAGTAGTGGTGAAAGTAGTAGTCATATAGTAAGAGAATAGTAGTAATAATAATTATAATTGTATAATATTAATAGTAGTTATTGTTGTTGTATAATTGTAACATGATAGTATAATAATAACATAATATTAGAAGTAATAGTAATAATAAAGGCATAGTATTTGTAGTATAGTAGTATAATAGTATATTAGTAAAATTACAATAGTAATACTAGTAGTAATATAGCATAGTAGTAGTATTGTATTAGTAAAATAGCAGTAGAATTATAGCGGTAGCAGTAGAATTGTGATAGTATAGTAGTAGTATAGTAGTATTATATCAACAGTAAAGTAGTAGTATAATAAAAGTATAGTAGTAGCATATTAGTGGTATTAGTATAGTAATAGTAGTAGATGTAGTATAGTGGTAAAACAATAGTAGTAAAACTATTACATAGTAATAGTACTAATATAGTAATAATACTATAGTAGTATAATAGTTGTTATTGTATTAGTATAGTAGTAGTATAGTAATAATATAATATATTGCTATTAATAATATTATAATACTATAATACTGGTTAGTATTACTATTGTACTCTTAGGTACTGTTTGGTTCGAGATTAGGATCAGGATCAAGATCAAGACTAGTGAATCACTTTTGTAAATTAATATTTTTTTATCAAAATTAACCCTACAATAATTTAAAATTTGAAAAATAATTTAATTTTTTTATAATAATTTAATTTAATAGCGATGTAAAATAAGTAATATTAATTTTGTAAGAAAAAATAATTTTGAAAAATGCTCATCCTGATCCTGATCCCAAATCAAACGGTGCCTTATAATATTACTACTATACTATTATTATATTTTTATTATACCACTAAACTACTATTATACTGTAATACTACTAGCATTATGTTATTACTGCTAACAGTACTACTATTATACTTGTACTATATTACTAATACTACTATTTCTACTACTATACTACTTCCACAATTTTACTATTATTACTAATATACTACTATAATTTTTACTAGAAATAATATAGTATTAGTATATTAGTATTAATAGTAATATAGTGCTAGCATAATAGTAATATAATAATAATATTGGTCAAGTATAGTGGTATAATAGTATAACAGAAGTATATTAGTATAGTAATAGTATAATAATAGTAGTATACAGTAGGATACTAGTAGTACAATATTGGTAATATTGTAAAAATAATTGTAGTAATAATATAGTAGTAATGTTATAATCGTAGTAATGGTATATTAGTATTATAATAGTAGTAATAATAGTAGTAGTAACCGTACCAGTGATAGTATAGTAATAATATAATAGTAATATAATATTAGTATAGTGATTTGGTAGTATGCTATTGTAGTTACTACTACTATTATACTACTAATAATATTACAAATACTATGCCACTATTATGTTAGAATAATAATTATGACCACTACAACTATCCTACTACTATATTACACTACTACTAATATACTAATATTACTACTTTTTTTACTACTATAATAATATTTCTTCTACTACTACTGTTATTATCGTACTACTATATTATTATTATCTTACTCTTATACTATTATAATACAATATTACAATTATACCATTATACTGCTTATTTAGAGCTAGAACTACTATAATATAATATTATAGCCGTACTACTATAATATTTTATTATAAAAATTACTACTATTTTTACTGCTATTACTACTATATTACTTCTACTGCTATTATATTATACTAATACTAATAGTTCTACTACCGCTATACTACCAATATACTATTACTATACTACAACTGTACTACTACTACTATTATATTACTATTTTTATTGTTATACTATAACTGCTATACTATACTATTATGTCCACTACAACTACTACTAGCACTACTATACTATTGTAATTTTATTACTACTAGTTCTACTATTGCTATTATAACTACTACGACTATACTATTATTATTTTAATTACTACTATTACTTTAATTATACTACTACTATAGTATGGTTATTATAACTACTATTATTACTATGCTACTACTATATTACTACTACTGCTACAAAACAACTACTACTAGTATTATCCTATTATAATAATTATACTACTACTCCTACTACTACATCTAATACTACAATACTTTTATCACTACTGCTATACTAATATGACTATACTACAAAATATATCACAACTACATTGTTATACTACTACAACTACTACTATTATACTATTAATAATAGTACTAGTACTAATACTACTATTATATTACAATCACTACTATATTAGTGAATTACTATACTACTAGTATATTATTATCGTTAGTTCTGCTACTACTACATTGTTAATTCTACTACAAATTTATGAATATAAAACTACTGCTACTACTACTATTATTAAAATATACAATACTACAATTAAAACAATAACTACTACTATTAGTACTACTAATATTATAATACTATCACTATATTACAATTATGCTATTATTTGTGTTACTTCTACTACTATTATACTACGATAATAATATTCTACTATTATTATTATACTACTATATCACTGCTACTACTATTATTATATTATACTAATACTAATAATTCTATTAGTATAACACTACTATTATACTATGACTATATTATGAATTTTCTAATAATATTACAACTACTACATTATATTATAATTTCTACTACTATTATACTACTACTAATACTATTATTACTATACTAAAATTATATTATAGCTATACTACTACTACAACTAGTATAATGTTATACTATATTACTATTACTGCTAGACTGCTGCTACTATGAGTACTATTATCATTGCTGCTAATGTTATACTATTTCTACTACTGTTATATAATAGTATTATTATACTACTAGTGGTAATACTACTAGTACAACTATTATACAGTTACTATCCTAGTATTACTATAACAATAACTACTACTATTATACTTTTAATATACTACTGTACTATTACCACTATTACTGCTATAACTAATACTATAATATACTACTACAATTATTGACACTATACTACTAATACATCTACCGTGACTACTAATATTACTACTATAACTATTAATAAATAACTTTTGTACTACTATTGCAGGTATACTATTACTACTATTATATTACTATTATTAATATATTACTACTATACTCCAACTATAACTATTACTAATGTACTACTACTATTATATTACTACTACTATTATATTACTAAAATAACTATATTACTACAACTTCTATATTAATAAACCAATACACTACTACCATAATACTGCTGTACTATTAATATCATAGTATTACTTCTATACTGTTGATATATTACACTATTACTATAACTACTTCCGTTCCTACTACTATACAATTATACTAATACTATTGTTACTACTAGTAGTAGTACCAATAACATTATATCAGTAGCAGTATAGTTATAATTGTAGTAGTAATGATAGTATAATATTATAGTATAGTAGTAGTAGAAATAGTACTAATAATATTATAATTATAGTGGTAGTAGTAGCAGTATAGTAGTAGTGCTAGTAATAAAAGTATAGTTATACTTATAATAGTATGAAAATAATAATACTATTAGTAGTAGAATAATAGTAATATCAGAATGATAGTAGAAAGAGTATTATAATATCATAGGAGCAGTATAGTAGTATAATAGTATAATTGCATTGTAGTACCAATATAGTAGTTTAGTAATATGATAGTAGTAGTATAGTACTATAGTAATATAGCAGTATAATAGAATAGTTATATTATTATAGTAATATAATAGTATAGTAGTAGTAGTATAGTAACACGGTAGTATAATAGTGCTTAACATAATAGCAGTAGTATAATAGTATTAACATAACAGTATTTGTATAATAATAGTATATTAGCATTAATATAGTAGTAGTATAGTAGTATTCGTATAGTTGCAATAGCATAATAGTGTTAGTACAATACTAGTAGTATAGTAGTAGTAGTATACTAGTGTTAGTAGTATAGTAGCGCAGTAGTGTCAGTATGGTAATAGTAGTATACTAGTATTAGTATAGTTGTAGTATAGTAATATTAATATAATATCAATATAGAAGTTACAGTATAGTAATAGCAGTTGTAGTATGAGTAATACAGCATTAATAATAGCAATCATAATAATAGTAGTAGAATACCAACTATAGTATAATAGTATACTATCAGTAATATAGATGTATAGTAGTAATAATATAATAGTAATACTTTGGTATAGTGTATACTACTAGTAGTAATATAAGAGTACCAGTGGTAGTATAACAGTATTATTAGTGGTAGTCATAGTCTAGTTTTATACCATTAATAGTTAATAGTATAGAAGCATGGTAGTATAGTAGTAACAAAAGTAAAGTAGTATAGTAGTAATAGAAGCATAACAATAGTAGTAATAGTATAGTAGTGGTAGTATTATAGTAGTAATAGTAATATAGTTATATAAAGGTTATAGTTTAGCAATACTAATAGTAGTATAATAGCACAATAATTATAGCATAACAGTAGTTGTGTTATAATATACTAGTAGTTATTTAGCAATAGTATATTATGGTTATTTAGTGGCAGTATGATACAGTAATATAGTTATATAATAATAATAGTAGTATTATAATAGAGTAATATAGTAGTACTAATAATATATATTATTAGTAGTATAGCAGTTGTAATAATCCAATAATATAGTTGTATTACAGTAGTAGTAATAATAATAATAGTAGTATAAACATAATTATATAACCGTAGTGTAGTATAATAGTAGTAAGAGTATAATAGTAGTATTAGTATGATACTAGTTGTTGATGTTGTTATTGCTGGAGTATAGTAGTAGTAGAATAATAATAGTGGTATAATAGTAAATTAGTAATATAATAGTATAGTAGTATAGTAGTATAGTAACAATAGTAATAGTAATTGTAATATATTAGTAGTTGTAGTAGTATAATACAAATAATAGAATACAAATAGTGGAATTGTAATAGTCGTATAGTAGTATAGCAGCATATTAGTAGTAGTATATTAGAAGTATTATAATAGTAATTATTTAGTAGTACTATAGTAGTAGTAGTATAATCGTAATATAATAGCAGTATACTAGCAGTATGACAATAGTAGCAATATAGTGATATAATAGTATTATAATAGTGGTATAGTAGTAGAGTAGTATAGTAGTAGTATAATAATATAGTAACATAGTAATATTACTATAGTAGTATAATAGTATAATTATATTAGTTGTAGTACTATATTAGTATAGTAGTATGGCCCTAGCAGTAGTATAATAATAGTAGCATAGTAGTATTTATATAATATTAGCATAATAATGTTAATATAATAGTAGTATACTAATATTAGCAGTATAGTAGTAACAATATGATAATATAGTAGTGTTAGTATAATATTAGAAGTTTTATGATAATAGTAGTATATTAGTGTTAGTATAGTAATTATAATAGCATAGTAATAGCAGTATACTAGTGTCAGTATAATGTAATATTATAATAGTAGTAATATATTAATGTTAGTATAAAAGTAGTAATAGTATAGTAGTAACAATATTAGTAGTAGTAGTATAATAGTAGTAGTATTAGTAACAGTATTGTATTATACTACTACTAGTATTACTATAATAGTAGTAGTTATAGCTTTAGTAGTAATATAGTAGTAGCAATAGTAGTGGTAGTGATTGTATAATAGTTGTAGTAATAATAGTAGTATAGTAGTAATACTAATAATAATATAGTACTAGTATAAAAATATTAGTAATAGTATTATCAGTAGTAGTATAAGAGTATTAATGACATTATAGTAATCATATTAGTAATAGAAGTGTAGTAGTAGAAGTATGGTAATATATTAATAATAGTAGTTATTATAGTAGTTGTTGTAGTAATAGGTATTATTTTTGTAGTAGAAATAATAGTAAGATTAGTAGTATAATAGCATAGCAATAGCAACATAAATAAAAATAATAGTATAATAGTATAGTGATATAGTAATAGTAGTTTAATATTATAATAATATAGTAGTATGGTAATATATTAGTAGTTGTAGTATATTAGTTACATAATAATAGCAGTAGTATCGTAATACTAAGAGTATTATAATATATTAAAATAATAGTAGTAGTCATACTAGTAACCTATTAGTAGTGTAGTAATTATAGTAGTATAGTTGTAGTAGTAGTATAGTAGTATATATAATAGTAGTAGTTGTTGTATAATAGTATAATAGTAGTAATGATAGTAATATGCTAGTATAATAGTAATATAATTATAGAACTAATATAATAGTTGTAGAGATAGTATTAGCATAATAATAGTAGTTTTAGTAGAATAGTAATAATATAGTAGTATTAGTAGTATAATAGTACTAGTATAGTTGTAATAGTATAGTAATAGTAGTATAATATAATAATAGGAATAGTATAGTACAATAGTAATAGTAATCTTTGTATAGTAGCAGTAACATAATAATATTATAAGTGGTTGTATTAATAATATAATAATAGTAGTATAGTAGTAATATTCTGTCACTAATAATATAGCAATATATTAGTATAGTTTTAATATTCGAGTAGCAGTATAATAGTAATATAGTAATAGTAATGGTATAGTAGAAATAGTATAATTGTAATAATGGTAATAGTTATAATAGTACTAATAGTAGTAGTAATATAATAGTAATAGTCATTATATAATAGTAATAGCATAGTACTATTAGAAGTGCTAATAGTAGAAGTATTATAATAATACTGTATTACTAATAATATATCAACAACAGTATACTAGCATACTAGCATATTAGCACAATAATAATAATAAAAACAGTAGCATATGATTAATATAGTAATAGTAGTAGTACACTAGTAGTAAATTAGTAGATGCAATAGTAGAAGTAGTACAATAGTATTACTATTAATGATATAACAGTGATAATGACATTATTGTATAATAGTAGAAGTTATAGTACAATGGTACTAGTAATACTATTGTAGTTATAATATAATAGTACTATACTAATATTAGCAATATAATTTTATTAGTATATTAGTAATAGTAATAAAATAGTAGTAGTGTAATAGTATAATAATAGTAGTAGTATCTAATAATAGTAGCATAAAAATAGTATTGCAGTAGAAATAAGATAGTAGAAGTAATAGTAGTAGTAGTGTTAAATAATAATAGTAGTAGTATATTACTAGTAGTAGAAGTACCATAATAGTAGTAAAGATAGTAATATTAGTTTATAATAGTAGAACTATTAGTAGTATTACAATAATTTTATTATATTAATAAAAGTAGTTGTAGTAGTAGAATAGTAACTGTAGCAGTATATTAGTAGCAATAGTACATTTGTGTAGTAGTATATTAGTAGAAATAGTAGTATATTAGTAATATTATAGTATAGTAGTAGTGTTGTATAGTAGTAGTATAATAATATCGTAGTATTGTAACAATAGTAAAGTAGTGCAATACTATTAGTATACTACCACTATTATAATATAATTATTACTTTTATTATTACTACTATAATTATACTACTACTATTATACTACTATAACAACAATAATACTATTTCTACTAATACCATATTAACATAACTAATACTATACTACTATTATTATTACTATATTATTACGATTATTACTATTATTATTAGTATATTAATATTGCTATTACTATTACGATGTTATGCTACTATTATACTATTATATACTATTACTATTATTATATTACAACCACTGCTAATAATATACTACTATTTTTACTATAGTACTATACCATTGTTACTATATTTTTTTCTATTACTCCTAACACTACTACTATACTATTATTATAACACTTTTATTGTTACTGATATTACTACTATATCATTACTATTACTATTATATTATTATTATTACTAGTATATTAGTACTATTGCTATTATTATATGAAAACTACTATTGTTATACTGCTAGTATTACTATACTAATATTATAAATATACAATTACTACTATATTTTAATACTACTGATGGTGCTACTATATTACTGATAAAATTATTATAATATTACTATTATATTACTACTACTCCAATTCTACTACATTATTATACTACTTCTACTGCTACTACTATACCATTACTATAATTATTATACTATTTCTACTAGTATAAAACTATTATTACTATTATACTACTACTAATACTGCTATTACACTTGTACTATTATACGATTACAACCACAACTATATTATAATTATTTTTATTGTACTTCTATTATTGCTACTACTATATCACTAGTATTTCTATCATATGACTACTACTACTATTATACTGATAGTGTTATACTACTATTGTTATTATATTCCTAATACTAATACTATATTCCAATACTACTACTACTTCGATAATACCTTTATTACTATTATACATGACCACTATTATATTACTACTATTAATATAATGTTGTCAATATTTTTATATAACTAATACTATTGTAGTACAATATTACTACTACTACAACGACTATCGTTATACTATAACAACAACTACTTTCCTACTATTACTATTATAGTATACTACTACGACTATTATATAACTACTATTACTACTATATTATTACAACTACTACCAATAATATACTACTACTAATACACTACTACTATTAATATGCTACAATATTACTATTGCTACTCCTCTTACTACAATATGGCTAGTAGAACTACTATAGTGCTAGTACTACTATAGTATACAACTACTATTATACTATTATAACTTCTATCAACAGTATAATACTACTACTCCTATTATTTCTAATATAATACTGTAGTCAGAACTACTATAGTACTATTTTTACTATACTATACTACTGCTACGATATTTTTAATTCTATACCTATTAGTATAACTATACTACAAATATTATACTACTATAATACTTCTATTGTATTTTTACTGTTATTAGCCAATAATACTATTACACTACTATAACTACTACTATACTACCACTACTACTATATTATTACTACTACATTACAACTACAACTATAATACTGCAACTATATTATTATTAGTATTATACTACTACTACTACTTCTACTATACTTCTATTACTATACTACAACTATTATACAACTACTACTAGTACAATTAATTATATACTACTACAACTACTACTATTTGTTACGATTATAACTAATATTATACTTTTACTATTATTATATTATAATACTACCACTAAACTATTCTGTTATTGTTACTTGTACTACTACATTACAATTATTATATTACTATTATATTCCTATACTATAATACCACTATTATTATTATATTATTATACTACTATATAACTACTATTACTATTCCAACTACAATCACAACTATTAAATTATATTACTTTTACTACTATTATTATATTATTACTACTATTATGCTATTACTACCACTATAATACTATTATTATTAGAAACTACTACTATTATATTAAAAGTATTACTATATTACTACCACTATTATTATATTGCTATTATACCTACTATATAATTGTCACTAGTAGTATCATACCACAACTACTATTATACTGATACAATTACTACAATGACACTACTACTACATTGCTACTATTACAACTGTATAACAATAAGTACTAGTACGATTACTGTTATCCTATTAGTACTATATAATAACAACAACTACTATTATTACTAGCACTACTATTACTATACTAATATGTTAGTACTACTACTACTATTATTATACACTACTTTTATTATGTTACTGCTACTAATATACTACTACATTTACTATTCCTACATACTACTAATACTATTCTACCAATATATACTACAACTATTATTGTACTATAATAATACTATTATACAACTACTACTATTACTACTATTACTATATACTAATACTATATTACTATTACATTAATGTTGTACTATAAGTTTAATATCATTGCTATTTTGGTACCGATATACTACTACTATTATTGTTATACTACGACTACTATATGATGACCATTACAACTATTGTACTACACAACTATACTACCACTAAAAGTATTATTATACTATTATTATTACTACTAATACTACAACTATTATACTATTGTAAAAACTCCTCTTACACTTCTATTGTTATTATACTACTACTATTGTACTATCGCTAATACTACACTATTACTACTATACTCTATTATACCTATACTAATATTCTACTTCTATTATACTATAATTTTATACTTCTATTACTATTCTATTACTATTATACTACTATTATTACTATTATACAAAATATTACTACCTTATTTGTACTGTTAGTACTATTATTACATTACTATTAGTATACTACTACTATTATTTTACTATAATACTATTATTACTAATCCTTTTATACTTTAAACTACTATACTACTACCATGCTACTATTATAACTACTATTATTACATTACTATAACTATTATACAACCACTACTTCTAGCACTACTACTATACTATAACTATAATACAACTACTATTACTTCTACTACTATACTACAACTACACTACAATTATTATTACTTCTACTATTATTATATTATAACTAAAACTACGACTATTATAACAACTACTACCATATTATTAGTAATAGTATTATTGTACTACTATAATACTGCTACTATTACAATTATTATATCACTACTACTACTATTTTTTGACTAATACTACTATTACTACCACTATACTACTATTTATACAATAATACTATGACTACTACTGCACTACTACTGTACTACTACTACTACCGTTATTATACAACTACTACTATACTATAAATATACTACTACTACTATATGATTACTGTTACAACTACTATTATACTACAACTAATACTACTACTACCACTATTATTTTAAAAATATACTGCTACTACAACTACTACTATACTACTATCTCTACCACTGCTACTATACTGTTACTATAAAACTACTAGTTCTGTCGTTATATTATTACATCAACAACTACTTCTACCAGTATAATCTATTACTTATACTGCTACTATTATATTATTACTACTACTATACTATTACTATTATCATTATATTATTATTATGATTGTATACTACAACAACTACTACTGCTACTATAGTTATGCTATTACTATACTATCACTATAATAACAACTATACTACTACTACTATACTACTAATACTACTATATGACTAATAAATTGCTATCATTACCATTATTACAATATTACTGCTATTAGTATGCAATAACTATTACTAGTATTATAATTAGTACTACTACTATACTTTTATACTACTACTACTAGTATTATTACAATTACTATTATTATATTATAATAGTCCTGCTGTTATGATTATACTATTACTACAACTATATTATTAATACTTTTTTATACTACTACAACTATTATACACTACTAGTACTATAACTATACAATTGCTACTAGTATATCACTGCTATTATGATTATATTAGCACTACTATTATTATACTATTCACACTACTACTATTATATCACTATTACTACCATACTACTATAATTATTACTATGATACTACTAATATACTTTTACTACTATTGGAATATAATATTGCTATTATATTACTACTACCTCTATAATATTAATACTACACTACTATTATACTATAAGTATAATGTTATTACTACTACTATTACTACAATAACTATAGTACTACTATAATACCACTACTATTGTATTACTAATACTACTATACTATCACTATTACTACTACTATTGTACTACTAAACTACTACTAGTATTACAACTACTATATTATTGGTACTACTAAACAACTACTACTACCTATTACTTCTAGCACCACTACTATTATACAACTATACTACTTTTATGATTAGTACTGTTATAACTGTTACTATACTACATTGCTCCTACTACCATGATTGTACTATACTACCACTACTTCCACTAGTAATAGAAGTGCGTTACTATACTACTCCTCCTCCTTCTACAACTACTATAACTACTACTATACTACTATTATACCACTATTATACTATGCTACCACTATACTAGTATACCAATGCTGTAATACTATCCTACTACTATTATTACTGCTATACTATTACTACTAATATACTACCACTATACTTCTACTACTGCTACTAATAGTACTATTTTTACTACTACTACTACTACTACTACTATTACACTATTACTATACTATTACTAGTATTACTATACTACTATTGCTATTATATACTACTACTATACTACTATAGAGCTGAAATCAACCATCTAGATTAGCAAGAGACTCTGAAGAGTAATATCAAAATAGAAAATAAAATTTAAGGGTAGTTTGTAACATAATTAGGCATTTTGGGAACATGACTCTCACAGCTGAAAGTCTATATTAATACCCTAACAATTATCAAGAATCTCCTAAAGAAAGTAACCTAGCAAATGAAAATAGCGATACAAAGAAGAAAAAGCATGATTGATTAATTTGAGAAAAAAATACATGGCTAATATAAAAGTGTACCCTCACTTTTCAATTTAAGAAATTTAAATTAAAAATCATCAAGATTATTAAAATAAGAATGGAAGAGGGAAGTGTTTGATACTCACCGTTGCCCTACTCCTGTGCACTTGAAATATGAATAGATGGACCTTAGTTTGATCCTTGGTGAATATGATAATTTGGCTTGATTTGTGGTTGTGGCTAACTTTCTTACTTTGTGTCAGTTTTTTAAGATCTAAAGTTCACTAACTACATTATGCTTATTGTCAGTTGGCTTCTTTTGATATTTGATTTGATAATCGATGAGCTCTTTGGCATATTGTTGATTAAGTTTAAAGCATTGTCAATGGCTTTTGAGCTCTTGTTGGCTTATCTTCAAAGTGTGGCTAATGACTTTAAGCATGTTGTTGATTGACTTCTTTCGAACATGGCATCTGGCTAATTAACTAAGTTGGTTCAAGCTTGCCTTTAGTTTGGTTTGGTCTGAAATGGACTGTGGCATTGGCTGATGTTGAACATTTGTATTTGATAATCAATAATTTTGATTGTATTTGAAGTGTCGCTAATGGGATTGATTTTATATTGGATGAGCTTGAAGTATGTCTAATGACTTTATGCTTTGAAGTATCACTGACAACTTGGACATATTACTAATTAACTTCTTTGATTTGATAGTATCACAAATGACTTAGGGAGTTGGGTATAGCTTGGAAGATGCATCATGAATGGCTTCTGGGGTTGACTAGCTTCAAAGTGTGGCTAATGACTTTGAGCATATTGGCAATTAACTTCTTTGATCTAATAGCATCACCAACAACTTATGGAGTAGGGTATAGTTTCAAAATATTACTAAGGACTTTTGTAGCACACCAAGTGAGACTTAATTTGACCTTATTTAGTTCTACTCAAACTAATTTTAGTTTAGGTCAAAGTTATAACATCACCATTATTCATAGCCTTGGTGTGTTGCAGAAGATTTAACACACCCAATGGGACTCAGTTTGACCCTATTTTATTTGGGTCTGAGTTTGATTTCATTTAGCTTAAGTAATATTCACCCTTGCGTTGGATCTTTATCTAGTTTACGTTTGTGTCTGATGGACTTTGGTTCAAGTTCAAGTCAATTTATCTCAACTTGGTTTCAATTTAGGCTTAACCTTGCTTGGTTCTAGTTTGACTTTGAGTGGCTTCTTTTAGTTTGGACTTGATTTAACCCAATTAGGATTTGATTTGAGCTTTGTTCAATCTAGATTGGATTTGATTTGAATTGACCATTCTCAAGTTTGAATTTATTTTGCTTAGGTTAACTCAATTTGGATTTTTTTTGGAGTTCAACTCAATTTTGGTTTTAGTCTATTTGTTTGACAAATTTAAGTCCATTTGAGCTAACTTGGCCTTTATCCATTTGTTGTGCTTAAGTTTAATTTCATATTAATCAATTTGATTTGAAGGTCCTTAGTTATTATGATGATTTTAGGTGGACCCATGGCCCAGCTTTGAATGTGCAAACCCAAAGGTTGGTTTAGTTTGTTAGCTCAAAAGTTAGCTTAGTGCAAGCCCGAAGGCCAGCTGGGTAAGAGTCCCAATACTAGCTTAAATGCAAGCCTGAAAGTTGGCTGTGATATGAGCCCAAATGTTGGTTGAGTATGAGCCTGAAGGTTGATTGAGCGTAAGTCGGAAGGCTGGCTAGTTGGAAGCTTAAAGACTAGCTTAGTGTGAACCCAAATGATAACTTGAATATGAACCCTAAGGCTGGTTGAGTGCAAGCCTAAAGGATGACTTGGATGCGAGCTGAAAAGTTGGTTGAGTGCAAGCTCGAAGGCTGACTTAGGTGCGAGTATGAAGGTTGGTTTGAATGCAAACTGAATGCTAGCTTAGATATGAGTCCAAAGATTAGTTGAGTGCAAGCCCAAAGGCTAGCTAAGTCCAAGCCCAATGGCTTGCTTGGATGTGAGCCCAAAGGTTGGTTGGGTGTGAGCCTAAAGAAAGGCTAAGTATGAGCCCAAACACTAGCTGAGTGTGAGCCTGAAGGCTGGCTTAGATGTGAGCCCAAAGGCTGGCTATGTGCAAGCTCAAATGCTGTTTGAAATGTGAGCCTGAAGTGTACCTGAGTGTGAGCCTAAAGACTAGCTTTGATGTGAGCCTGAAGGGTGGCTAAGTGCAAGCCTAAAGGCTCGCTTGAATTCGAGTTTGAAGGCTTCTTTATAGTGATGGGGATTTGTCATCTTCAAGAGGCCACAAATGGCCATGGGCAGTGTTGGTAGTCTGCCATCTTTGAGGGGCCACAGATGGCCATAATGGGTTATGGGTTCACTGTCTAGATTGCCAAGGGCCGCAAATGGTCATGATGTTGAAAACTCCCTTTTCTATTATTTTGTTAGATTTTCCTTTTTTTCCTTCTTCTCCCTCAAGCCCAAAACCCTTTTTTCCCTCTATTTTGGCCCTTTTTTTTTGGAACAACAAGTTTCTTATATTTTTTTATTCACTTTTTATTTCTTCTTCAAGCTCACAAAACCCTTCCCTTATCCCTTCTTTCTTTCCTCCTGAGCCTCATGATCGGGCCATGGCGGCCCAACCTTCTTTCCAGCCATTCTTCCAATGATGAGATGGAGGGTGGGGCTTGGACGATGAGTGGCTCAAGGAGGCCTTATCCATGAGTGGTGGATGGTGTGAGATCAGGCCATCTCTCACTCGGATCCAACCATTTTTCCAGTGATGACGCAAAGGGCAGGGCTAGGATGAAGAGCAGCTCGAGGAAGCCTCATCCATAAGCGCTCGATGGTGCATGCTGAAAAGTAGGTGATGACAGCCCATAGGGGCCGAGTAGGCAGCGATGATGCATGTGGTGGGGCAGGTGGCAATGGCATGTGGGGCACGAGGAAGAGGCCTGTTTGATGTGGCCCTTGGGCTGGGATGCGGGTTAGGCTAGGCATCAAGCCAACAAGCTAGGGCACTAGTTGGGGTGGCTACTAGAGTTGGAGATTCTGGAGCTATGTCGCGGACAAGGCTATGGAAGCAGGGTACTGGCTACAAAGTGGTTTGATGGGAAAGGAAAAAATTAGGAAAAGGAGAAAAAGAAAAAGATGACGAAGCTAAGTTCAAAACTTCACCTCTTTAGTCTTTGATTCTTCTTTGATGATGGCCTTCCAATGCTCTATCATTTTGTTTTGATCTCCACTTTTGTCTTTGATCTTTTTTGTGTTCCCTGATTTGGAAGTTCCAAGTGTTTTTATATGACTCAAAGAGATAGAGTTGGGCCAAGAATGAATCTTTTTTCTTTTGAATTTTGAGTGATGGATGTGGATGTAAACAGATACGGATAGGGTTTATTTAGAGTTTGGAAGATCTTATGAAGAGATATGTATAAATCTATTTGTTGTAGATGTTGATATCTTGAAAGTTGTACTCATCCCAAATATTGAAGTTATTAAGGTCGTATTTGCAAATTTTTTTTCAAAAAATTAAACTAAATTATAATTTTATAAATTTTAGGGGTTTTTTCTATAAAATGGACTTGTTTATAAAGATTTAAAACTTACAATATCCTTTTGAAATAAAATTTGGGCTTATTCATAAATAAAAACTCTTAGGGTCCGTTTGGTTGGGGGTCAAGGTCAAGGTCAAGGTCAAGACTAGTGAACCACTTCTGTAAACTAATATCTTTTTATCAAAATTAAGGCTTCAATAATTTAAAACTCAAAAAACTATTTAATTTTTTATAATAATTTAATTTAATAATAGTATAAAATAATAAATATTAATTTTACAAGAAAAAAATAATTCTGAAATGAGCTGATCCTGATCCTGACCCAAAACAAATGGGGCCTTAAGGAACTTATTTACAAAAAATAAAAAATTGAGGAATTTATTTATAAATAAAAAATTGAGAAATTTATTTATAAATAAAAAATTCTAGAGGAGTTTATTTACAAATAAAGAATTTTGGAGGGATTCATTCACAAATAAAGAATTTTGTAGGGGTTTATTCATAAATTTTAAATTTTGTTGGACTACTTTATAATTTTAGGATTTTATTAAATTTTTCTACAAAATTTTTATTCTAGGGGTCTATTAGTAAGAAAAATCTGGCCAAAGACCTATTTATGAGGATTTATTCAATTCAAGGGTCTATTTATAAAATTTTTTTATATTTTCATTTTGGCCCAAGTTCTAGATGAATTCTGGGTCTAATTTGGTGCCAAAATCTATTCCAATTAGCCTATTTGAATTAGGCCTAACTTGAGCCAGAATTTTCCAATGATTTAAGTCCAAATTAAGCTCAATTTTGGGTAAACTCGGATGTGATTTAAGCCTAATTGAGACCTTTATTTGGGCTATAATTTAGTGGCACACAAGTCTTAATTTTAATCATGTTTCAGTCAAATTTAATTGTGACAAAAATCACCTCAAATAAATTGCCCTCTTTATAGCCTCTTCTTGAGTTCTAATGAGAGGAGTGGGTGTAAATAATTTTTATGTACTTGCTCCTGTATCAACATTTCAAGAGTTAACTTTATGGGTTCAAATAACCACATGAGAGTGGACTTGACTTACCATATGGTGATGGACTTAAGCTGTGACGTGAAAATGAACTTAATTTTTCCATGTAAGAGTGAACTTAATTTGCCATGTGAATATAGACTTAGATTGCTATATGAAAGTGGACCTATTTTGCTATGTGAAAGTGGACTAAGATTACCACGTGAAAATGGATTTGGTTTGTTATGTGAAAGTGGACTTGGTTTGTCATATGAAAGTGGACTAAGTGTATCATATAAATGCAGGCTTAGTAGCCATACATGATGGATGGAGTTTTATGTCCATGTTTTGCCTCAAGAAACATATAGTGCATATTTGACCGAGTGTTTCTTTTTGAGGAAATTTGACATTTTGTCATAAACAAAACACATAAACTTTAGTTATTATTATTATTACGCTCAGAATTTAGGCATAATACCTTTTGAAGAATTAGCCATTGCTTTATGGCATAGGCCTTTCTCCTTTATCATCGATCAGTTGGTAGGATTCTCCTTAAAATATCATTTTGATGATATAAGGGTCTTCCTAATTAGTCTCAAACTTGTCTTTCTTATTTTGGTTGGGAATTATGGGTAATCACAAAACTACGAACATTTCACCTTCTGGAATGATGTAAGCTGAGCCATATTGTTATAGGCCCTAGCCATTTATGTTCAATATATTTCTAGATTCTATTATGCCACAAGCCTTGTCTCGTCCAAAGAGTCTACCTTATCAAGGTGAAGGAGAACATTGTCTTCTCTTATGATTTCTTCTTGCAAGGCAATTCTTAGAGAGGAGATTTGCATCTCCAGTGGCAAGACTTCCTCAGTCCCAAACAGCAATGCATATGGCGTTGATTGGATAGGGGGTCGATATATGGTATGATAGGCCCATAGCGCCTCAGTTAGCTTTTGGTGCCAATCTTTCTTATTTTTAGCAACAACTTTCTTCAAGATATTGGAGAGGGTTTTGTTGAATGCCTCTGCAAGCCCGTTGGCTCTTACATTGTAGATGGATGAATATCTCCAATCTATCTTTTGGTGATGTGTGAATCATCCTACCTTAAAGCTTCTAAAGGATAGTCCATTATCAGAAATGATCATTCAAGGAGCACCGAATTAGTACAAAATGTTTTCTCAAAAGAAGCAGATAATAATATCCACTTTTAGCTCTTTCAATGGAATTGCTTCAACCATCGAGAAAAATAAATGGTTGCTACTAGTATGAAGCGATGGCCTCTAGAAGAAGATGGTTCAATTGGGCCGATGACATATGTTTCCCATATCTCGAATGGACATGAGGATACTATTAAATGTAGAGAATTTGAGTGTTGATGGATGGAGTTACCATGAGTTTGGAATAGATGACATCTTTTAGCATATTCAATGCAATCTCCCACCGTCACAAGCCGATAGTAGTCCTTATGCTTAATCTTTTTTATCATTTTTGGGCCTGATTGATGAGTTCTACAAACTCTAGAATGCACTTCATACATAATTTTTTTGGTTTCTTTGTCTGAGAGACAATGTAGAAGTAATTGATCAAAGGACCTTCTATATACAATATGATTAATAAGAAAAAAGCATGCAACTCTCTTCTTGAGTTGTGTCCATGCAAATTTATCTTTTGGGAGTTCTCCACTTTTGAGGTTGTTGGCAAATAGTATTCTCCAATATGTTGCCTCCTCTATTAGTTTAGATTCATTCCTCTCATGGTTGATGCTAAAGACTGAGTTCATCACTTGTCTACTATGGACTATGATTAGAATTTTCTTTTAATCAAGATAAGCTAATGCCTTGGCTAGTTTGGTTAAGGAATTAGCCTCTGCATTGATGCAGTAGGAAACCTTCATTATTTGAACATGAAAATTTTGTTTTATGAGTTCTTGAGTCTTTTCATGGTATTTCAGGAGCTCAAATCTATGGTCTTTATAGTTACCTTAGACTTGGTTGATAACTAGTTGTGAATCACTAAAAACATCTAGGTGTGGTATTTCCATATTAAGGGCCATTTACAGTCTTATAATTAGGGCCTTGTATTCAACTTTATTGTTTATGCATAGCTTTGAGAGTGAATAAGAGTATTGCAAAATGTCCCAATTTGGAGTGATATAAAATGTCTAATGCCTGCTTTGATTTGCGAAAGCTTTGGTTTGATCCTTAGCTTGATGGATGGTGCTCCATCAAACTATAGCTTCTAGGAAGGTTCTTATTCTTTGACCAAAAGCATTTCTTCATCAAGGAGCTTGAAAGTTAGAGGAGAATCATCTAGTATTGGATGAGGTGTGAGAAAATTGGTGGGCCCTTGCCCGTTAACCACTTTTTGAGGAGTGAGCTTGATATCTTATTCCATGAGTATTAAAGCCTATTTTGATAGGCCCCAGTGAGTATGACCTGGTCATAAGGTAATTTTTGAGATCAATCTTTGATATTAAAATAACTTAATGTGAAAGCAAATAATATCTCAGCTTCTCGACTGTGAATATGAGCACAAAATAATTTTTTCATTGAGGGAGTGGTTATTTTTTGCCCTCTATTATACTATTACAACTCCTACTATTATTAAATTACTACTACTACTATGATATTGTTTTACTTTTGTTATATTACTAGTATGTCATTACTATACTAATACAACTATTTTTATACTTCTACTACTCTTATACTGTTATTGCTATTATTACTATATTACTACTACAAAAATAATTATGCTACACTATAGTACTAAAATTATACTATTACTACTATACTACTATTAGGGAGAATATAATAAAGAAGGAGAAGGAAAGTAGGAAGAGAAAAAGGTGAAAAAAATAATTCAAAGAATATGATTGTTGTCACAACTATAGGAGGAGGGGAGTAAAAAAAAAGTAAAACAAAGAGAGACCCCATGTAGCGGGTGTGAAGGAAAGTGAAAAAAGACTTTAAAAAATTGCTATTTCTAGCTATAAAGGAGGATAATGGAGAAGTATAAAAAATAAAAAAAAACAAGAGTGCCCACACATGATGAGAAAGAAGAAAAAGAGAAATGAAGGTAAGAAAAAGAAGAAAGGGTTGTTGGAAAAAAAATTTTCTCTAGAAAAGAAAAGAACAGAGTGAAAAAATTACTGCAAAAGGATATAGATATATTTTGGGCCTTGATTTGTGTGTCCATACCAACTATCTAGTGCCAACTCACAGGGTCATCTGAAAATTATTTTTGGAATAAAAGTTAGCTTATGAGTTCATAGAATATCTTTTCGGACTAAAGCTAGCTTGTGAGCTCACCGAATGTCCATTTGGACAATGGTCAACTTGCAAGCTCGCTAAACATTTAGTCATTCTAAGGCAATCTTATGAGCTCGTCGAACGTCCATTTGGACTAAAGCTAGCCCATGGACTTGTCGAACATCTATCAGACTAGGACCAATTTGCACACTCATTGAATGCCTACTTGGACTAAGATGAGCATGCATGCTTGCCAAACATCTATATGACAAAGGCTAGCTTATGAGCTCGCCAATCGCCTATTCAGACTTAGGCTAGCCCACAAGGTTACTAAATATCCATTTAGACTAACTAAATATCCATTTAGACTAAGGCCAACCCACAAGCTCGCTTAACATCTATTGAATTAAGGCTTGCTTACATGTTCACTGAATGTCTAAATCAAGGCTAGTTTGCAAGTTTGCTGAAAATCCAAATTGACTCAAGGTTAAACCGCGGGCTCACCCAAGTTCATCATAATAGCCCAAGGACTCTTGAACTAAATCAATTAAATTAAAGTAATTCAATCACATTGAACAAATAAAATTATATTAACTCAAATAAATCACTAAATGGACCTCAGTCAATTAAGTTAATAAACTAAAACTCAAATCATACTGGACCACTTCTAAATTGAGTTAATTTAGGACAAATTGGTTCAAATCACACCTTAATTAGGTTCAAATTAGGTCAATCCAACATCAAATTAAATTTTAACTAAACCCTAATTGTCAAATCAAGTTCAAATCAAACCCTAATTGGGTTGAACCAAATTTGAATCAAAATCTAGTTAGGTCAAACTAGCTAGAATCAAACTGTGAGTGGGTTAAATTAAGTTCAAACCAAATTCTGATCAGGTCAAAGCAAACTCAAATTTAAATTAGAACCAAGTCGAGCCTAAACTAAAATCGCGCTTGAACTAAAGCCAATTAAAGTTCAAACTCAAACTTGATAAGGGTCTGACATGGATTTAATCTAAACCCATTAAAGGTTTGAGCATGGATCGATCAAGGACCCATTAAGGATTGGATCAAAGATCCATTTAAAAGTCCAATAAGACCCAATCACAGTTGGATCCAAGATCCTTTGAGGATCCAAGAAGACCCAATCAAGGTTGGATCTAAGATCCATTAAGGATTCGTCAATAACCCATTAAGGGTTGGGTCCAAGATCTGTTAAGGATCCAACAAGAACCCATTAAGGGTCGGATCTAAGATCCGTTAGGCATCCATCAAGAACCCATTAAAGAATCCAATAAGAACCCATTAAGTGTTGGATCCAACATTCATAAAAGATCCAATAGGAGCCTTGTCAATGGTTGGATCAAAGATTAATTAGGAACCCTATAAAGCACCAACATAAGGTCAAACTAGACACAAATTCAATTAAATCAAACTTAAGTCTCAACCATGTTTTGAACATCGAATTGAATTAAATCAGACTCAAATCAAAATCAAGTTTGAATATTGAACTAAATCAAATTAGATTAAGATCAAGATCAAGTTTTGAATATCAAATTGATTTAAATCAAACTTGAGTCTAAATCAAGTTCTGAATGTTGAACTGAATTAAATCAAACTTAAATCAAAATCAAGTCAAAACTTCAAAACTAAACTGAATTCGACTCAATTAGGATCAAGTTAGTATTAGGTGACAATGTGCTCAAAGTTGTTAATGACATCTCAAGTTTAATTGGCAACAAACTACAAAAGGTAGTTGATTATCAAGCCAAAGATAATTAACAAAAGCCAAGACTGCTAATCATTCCCCTAGTTCAAATCAAACTAAAGGTAGACTTAAACTCATTTAGTCAATCAGCAAGGCACATTGTTCAAAGAAAGTTATCGCCAATGCGTTATTGTCTATGAAAATACTTCAAAACTGAGGAAGTTATCACCTTATTGGCTATAAAAATACTTCAAAACTAAAGAAGTTATTACCTATGCTTTATTGGCTATAAAAACACTTTAAAACTATAGAAGTTATCGCCTATGGTTTATTGGGTATGGAAATACTTCAAATTATGGAGTTATTATCATTGCCTTATTTGCTAATGGAAGCACTTCAAATCATGCAAATTGAATAAAAGGTAGGGTTGAACCTGCTTAGTCAGTCAGCTAGGCTTCTTGTTTAAATGAAGTTATCACCAATGCCTTCTTGGCTAATGGAAATACTTCAAACTCTAAAGTTATCGCCAATTCCTCATAGGCTAATGGAAATACTTCAACCAACCGGAGTTGTCATCAACACCACCAGGCTAACGGAAATACTTCAAACTAAGATGGAGTTATCACAAACAACCAAAGCTAACAAAAACACTTTAAACATTCTTATTCTCCTTTCATGTCTCCTTAGATGATGTCATCAATCAAATTATCAATACCTACCAAGGATCAAGTCAAAACCCATCTGAGTCAGACTCCACATGGTCTAATGCATGGGTGTTTGATGGTAGTGTACCTCAAAGCTTCTTCCTCCTTTCCTCTATCTCATTTTACATTCTTTCATGATTATAAATTTAAATTTATTTAATTACAAAGTGAGGGTATGTCCTTTTTAAGCCACGTATCCCTTTCTTCAAATTAATCAACAAATGCTTTAGGAGGTTCGTAATGATTGTTGGGATAATTAATAATAGGGGCTTACATCTATTGGAAGTCATGTTCCTAAAACACTTGATTGCACATTCAAACCACCACATTTTTATTTATTGTGTTGAGATTATTTATTGGGGTCTTAGCTATCCCAGATCGTTAGTTTTAATCCCATAAATTCTAACATGCCTAGTGGGATATAACTCCTCCTCGAAGTGTAGAAACCTAGATAATATGATATAAATATTATTGAGATAGAATTACAATTGAAAACTAATCAATTGTGTTACTTCTTGCAAAAGAAAGCATCCAATGGCATCAACGAAGAACTTCTCTACCCCAAAATACACCATTATCCTGGAGGCAAGAATGGTTGTGTCCACCTTAGTTGATGGTCATCTTAAAGAAACCAAAGTCCAAATCTAGTTCGAAACCATTTTTGAGATAGTTCAGTTCATGAGAGCACTTGCTACCATGCCCATTTAAGTTATTGTCATGCAAGACTAGCTCACTTCTTGCCTTTCATCAAGGGGAAAGAGGCCCAATGTCATCATTCCAAATGAAATAGTCAATCTGATGAAGAGTCAAAAGCTGAGCCTGAACCAACATGAGCATCAGTCTTCTAGAGATTAGGGCCAAAGCAAAGCTCTGTCTTCAATCTCATTCACCCAACTCCTAATAGGGGGCAACCAAAAGCATGCCCGAACATGTGCACACACAAAGAAGAACTCATCTTGACTATTACAAGCAAAGGGAAGGCTGTTAAAATTTTCAGCTGACCTAGAGAGCCCACCCCTTTTATGAAGATGGTTATTACCATTTTCACCTCTAACTCTTTCACCTCATTAAGTGGCTTAGAGAAGGGTAAAATAAAATCAAAGAGGCACAGTCCTACCTCAAGACTATAGCTAAGGGATGAATAACTAAGCCAAACAATAGGAGTCACTATAAGGCCACAACTTAGTATGAGACACCAAAAAAAGAGACCATTCATATTGTGAAAGTTATTTCTCATAATGACTCTATGAGTGACTGTGAGCCACACCTCAGTAAGCCTAATGACAAAAGAAAGTTGTATAAACAATACTTAAAAATAAAGAAGTTCAGGAAGAAAGAGCCATTGTGAGTTAATCATTGCTACCACAAGAGAGAGAAGGTGTAACTACCCATTCCATGAGAAAACTCTTGAATGAGGTAACCCAACTGATGGAAGAAGTTAACCTTAATCTAGAATACATCAAACAAAGACCTAATCCTCAAGATGTGGACAGTCATATCTTGATATAAGCATTGGTCTTAATTGATAGTTCTAATGAGGAAATGACCATAGAAGCATTGCGAGAGCAACTGAGATAACAAGGCAATGAGAAAGATGAAGATCATAAGAAGGTTATGGAATTAATGGAGATGATGATACAAATGAGACAAAAGCTCAACAAATTGGAGCTATCTCAATAGTCATCTCATGAAGTTGTAGAGGTGGTAGAAGACATACCACTTGTAGGTGAAATCATTGAAAATATAGGTCCTTCACAAGCACCTTCTCCACCAATAAGGGATACACAATCCCTGATCTCAAGAATTCCTATCAATGTGGTGCTGCTAGCATACATACTACAACAAGTACAATAAATGGTGGTTGCACAACTAAGACAATAAAGTGACACAGGTATGAGAAACAATGCAAATAAACATGCCCTAATCATCACGACCAAGTACCATATTCAAAGAGCTATACAGTGTCTAAGTATAAAAAATTTAATGGTTTTGGTAACCCTAAACAACATATAACTCATTTTGTGACTCTATGTAGGGACTCAAGTAATTACTCCCTAGTTATTTTACCAATTTTCAACAAGTTTAACTGGGGTCGCATTCGACTGGTATGCTAGTTACAATCAAAGTCCATACAAACTTGGTCACAAATGAAAGGAGTTCTTCGAATCAAGTTTGGAGGAATCAGCAAGAAAGTGACCATTGTGGACCTCATTTCAATACTAAAGGGTGCAACGAATCTGTGTTGAATTACATCACACTATGGAGAAACATTAGTATCAGGTGTGAAAAATTCATAAGCCAATTTGAAGCTCTAAATCTAGTTCTTAGTAACAAATGGAAGAACTTGTAGTGCTTCTTCTATCCACACTTTCGAAGACCTTATTGTATAAGTCAAGAAGTTAGAGAGGATTAGCCCACCAATCTTAGCTGGTTCACAAAATTTGAAACTAGAAAAATCCTTCGACCACACTTCAAAACTAAGCTAACTTTAAAGTCATTGGCTATGCTTGGCTAAACCAACCCCAAAAGTCATTTGTGACACCTCAAACGTAGTCGACAACATGCTAATGAAGCTATCAATTATCAAGTCAAAAATCAAATAAAGTCAACTGACAATATGCTCAAAGTCATCAAGCACATTTCAAAGCTAAGCCAACTAAAAAGCTATTGGTAATGCTTAACTAAGCCAACCTCAAAAGCTATTGGCAATGCCTCAACTCTTAACCAATAACACACCAATGAGGCCATTTATTTTCAAATCAAATCAAATTATGGTAGTCATGAACTTGCTTAGTCAGTCAACTAGATGCCTTGTTCAAATAAAATCAACAGACAATACACTTAAAGCTATCAGCCATACTTCAAAGCTAAGCCAACTCAAAGGCCATTGGTGATGCTTAGCTAAGACAACCCCAAAAGATGTTTGTTGCACCTCAAACTTAATTAACAACACACTAATAAGGTAGTCGATTGTCAAATCAAAAATTAAAAGAAAATTGACAACACTCAAAGCGGTCAGCCATACTTCAAACCTAAGCCAACTCAACAACTGTTGGTGATGCTTAGCTAAGCCAACACTAAAAGTCATTGTTGACACTTCAAACTTAATCGAAAACATGCCAATAAGGCTATCCATTATCAAATTAAAAATAAAATAAAGTTAAATGACAATACGCTCAAAACTATCAACCATATTTCAGAGATAAGCTATCTCAAAATCTATTGATGACACTTACCCAAATCAACCCCAAAAGCCATTAATGATGCTTCAAACCATCTGCCATTTGAGCTCATCTCCTTTGTTTGTCCATACAACAACATGCCAAGAGGCCAATGATTATCAAATTAGAAATTATTAGCACAAGCTAGTTCCACTAGTCATTTTTCTCTCAAGTCAAGGATCAAAAGAAGCCATCTAATAACAAATAAAAAATCATTAGTAAAACTTTAGATCTTAATGTAGTCAACTAATACAAGCCAAGTTATTACCATCCGCTAGGGATCCAATCAAGCATCCCCTGAGTCAAGTTTAACTCAGCCAAAGGCACGGGAGTAGAGCAATGACGCGCATCCAGCCTATCCCCACTTTTTTTCTCATTCCACTCTCTTTTATGATTATGAATTTAAATTATTTAAAATGTAAAGTGAGGATATGCTCTTACTTAAACCATGCACTTCTTTCCTCAAATCAATCAAATTATGTTTTTTTCCTTTGCCTCTCTAATTTTATTAGTTAAGTTTCTCAGTTTAGGAGATTTTTGACAATTGTTAGGGAATTTAAAATAAGAGTTTACACATGTTGGAAGTTATATTCCATAATATCTTATCGCACGCAAACCACCTTATATTTTTGCTTGTTTTTTCAAGATTGCCCTTGGTGTCTTTTCTACCTTAGGTGGTCAATTTGAATCCATAGTTGTATAATAGTAGTAGTCCTAATTGCATACTATAGCAGTAATAGAATTGGTAGTAATAGTATAACAGTAGTAGTATATTAGTATAACAATTATAATAGTATAATATTAATAATAGCATAGCAATGGTATTATAATAAAATAATAGTAATAATAATAGTAGTAGTAGTAGTTATTGTAGTAATAATAGTATAGTAATAGTATACCAGAAGTAGTTGTAACAGTAATAGTAGTAGTGGTAATAGTAAAAGTATAGTAGTAATAGCATTATACCAATAGTATTATAATAAAATAATAGTAATAATAATAGTAGTAGTAGCATTTATTATAGTAATAATAGTATAATAATAATATACCAGAAGTAGTTGTAGCAGTAATAGTAGTAATAGTATAATAGCAGTATCGTAATAATAAAAAATGATAATAGTAGTAGTAGTAGCAGTAGCAGTTACAGAAGTAATAGTAATAACAGTAGTAGTATAATAATAATAGTAGAAGTAGCACTACTATTTCAATAATAATAATACTATTAGTAATAGTAATAGTAGAAAAGTTATAATATAGCATTAATATAGCAATATTAGTATAGTAGCAATAATTTAATAGTGATAATACTTTACTACTACTATTACTAGAATAATAATTACTACTACATTAGTATAACTTTACTACTACTATTACTACTATATTAAAACTACTAATACTATACTACTATAATACTATTACTACTACTATAATATTGTAATGCTTCTACTCATACTAATATTATTATATTACTACTATTACTAATATTACTACTATTATGTTATATTATAACTGCACTATTGTGATTAGTACTACTACTACTACTATATTACTATTATAATATTAGTGCTACTACTACTATATAACTAGTAGTAGTACTATTATTATACTATAATATTACTATACTACTACTATATAAATATTATATTACTAATATAATACTACTATTACTATACTACCACTAGTATTGCTATTAATATAATACACAACTAGTACTATTCCTGTACTACTAATATATTACTGGTATACTATTAATATTGCTATGCTACTACTATTATACGATTACTATACTACTACACTAGTACTATACTACTACTTATATACTAGTACAACTTTTATACTACTACTACTACTAATACTATACCACTAATATCGTACTACTACTAGTACTAATATATTACAACTAATATTGCTACTACTTTAGTAGTACTGTTATAATGCTAATGCTGCTACTATTACTTCTACTATCACCACTACTACTATCTAACTACTATACTACTGCTATCATTTCTATTACTACTACTACTATACTACTACTATACTATCACTACTGTTATACTATTATTGCTCTTATAGTATTAGTATAGCAACAGTATTAGTAGTACAATAGTAGTAGTAGTATAGTAGAGGTAATATAGTAATAGTATAATAGCATAATATAGTAGTATAGTAAAATAGTATGGTATTATTGATGAATCCCAATTCAACACTAGTTTTGGTCTGGAAGGCTCCTAAAGATCAAATTTACTCGGCCACCCTATCGCTAATATGCAAATAGAAGAAGAACTATTAGGAGTACCACCGAAAATTTTCTGATGACGGCCAATTTGATGCTCAAGTCAAGAAGGTTCTCGTTAATTTGTGTTCATAAAGAAAGAGAAATAGAGAATTTGAGGGAGAATGTCCCCCTATCTTCTTAGCTACTCCATTTTTTATAGGTTGGGAAGGTCTTTGATAAGTTTGGGATTTTGTGATCTTAGTCCGAATTATATCGGACTCTCCTTATTTGACTACCATTACTTCTAGATTTTATGCTAATATTTTCCTGAGGATCTGTGTCCCCCAGAGTTTTATGAATACCCAATCATATTCATATATGGGTTGAGCCTATCAAACATTCCTATTGGCTTTAAGATGTGTGTTTGCTAGATGGATTACAATGATACCACTAAGGTGACTTGACCTCGGCAACATCACCTTGGATAATAGTCACAAGACCAATAGCTTGGTCACCTAAGTTAGTAGTTCATCTCATAGGTCAAATTCATACTTGCTTTTAGTTCAGCTATTTTTCAGCTTAGCGTATCATCAATGCATCCCAACTCCAATCATGGAGTTTAGGTGACTTGGTGGATGGAGTTACTTCCTCTTTCACTAGCTTAAATATATTTTTTTGAGTATACCATTTTGAATTCTTTATGTTCAAGTCTGTCACTTTCATTAAATCTTGAGGGGTGGCGGCCGTCATGAGACTTAGTGAGGTGAGTCACCCATTTGTAGTGTTGTGTCAGGTGTGTATTGCCAATGAATATGACTTCTTCAGGAGGTGAGACACCATCCTATTGAATTATGTGAAATTATTAGGATTCATCTTTTTCCAATATGATGGTCTAGAGGCATCCCTTTAGACATTGAGACAGCCCTTGATATGGACAGAGGTCCCTCATGATTAGTGTAGCAATCTCTAACTCCTACCTTTTAGGCTTCATCATTCTACATGGCAATAATTTGATGATTTAGGGAAGGCTATTTAAGGAATTCTTCATCTATTTTCAGCCATATTTGACAATCTTTATCTGGCGTCTTTTGCAACCCTTGCTTTCTTTTCTTCTTCATTTGCTAAGTTTTTTAGAAATGACATCTTCTTCCACTCCTTCCACCCCTAAAAGGGGGTCATCTTTCGGTAAGGGACCTGCCACTCCATCTGTCCCAATAGTGATAGCTTCATCCACTAAGGCAACATCCATCCCGATTCCTAGTGATGGTGTGTTGAGCTCAATGCCCTCCATTGCTGCCATAGCCTCCAACGGGCCAGCTCCTCTGGCTCTCCTATCCTCTTTCACAGGAGTTGGTTCCAAGCTGCCTACTATTCCTACACTGGTGGCTCCTAGTTCACTTGAGGAATTACACTAGAGTAACTATTATTTTTTATCTTTCAACCATTATGGCTTCTATCCTGGATTAGGGGACCTTGTTCGACATTGAAAAGTGGGACTTGAGTTTGTACTTCATTAGGTGTTCTTGAGGTGAGAGTTTTGATTTCTAAATCTACTTTCTAGGAGAAAAATCTTAAGGACTTGGTCAGTGTATTCGACTTTCTAGATGGGACTAAATTGGACCTATGAGGGTCTAAGGCGCAGAGCAAGAAATTGAGAGAGAAATTTGGGTTTGTGTTTAGTACTTATTTGGAGATGTTCAAAAGGGCATTAAGTATCCTATAGATAGCTTTACCTGGGATATCTTGGGAGATTGGGACCTCTCCCTTGCTCAAATTGTGTCCAACACCATAAAATTTTTCATTGTTCTTCAAACCCAAGCTGATCCAAAGGTTTCATCATGACTATTGAAATGCTCAGGGATGCCTTTAAGGGTTCTTGGGGTTAAAAAATAGGAGGTAGATAATATTTTGATCCAAAGAAATTGTGCAGTTTATTTTTTTGAAAACCCTAACTCCATCAACTTTTGGAAAGACCATCCCCTTAGGATTTTTACCAAGGTAGACTGTTTTTTTTGTGTGTGTGGGGCAATCCTTTCACTCGCTGAGCTGACCTAGAGATTTGCCTTGAGGTTTCCCAACTTTTAATCTCTTGGGTAGATGAGGTTGAGGATATTAGATTTGCTCCCATGTAGTTCGATAAGGCTTGTCTATTGGAGCATGGCTTATCCATGGCTTGGGAAGTCAGTACATACCTTAGACTTTCTCTTTGAGTTAATCATTGGTTAGATTTTATATAGGGTTGGCCTTGTTCATAAATGAGTTTTTGAGGCAACAATTAGGCACTCCATAGGTGTCCCCTATCCTACCATCTCAAAAGAGGTCGTCCAAATTATAAGGTAATGTTCCTCCTTAGAAGTCTGTGCAAGGCTCAAGGAAGAAGAGGTGAGAGGAGGAAGTTAGTTAGTGGGTGAAGAGCAAACAAGGAATGGGTAGGTGATACCTCACCCTTGTGAGTCCCTCTCTTGAGTTGAATCCACATGAGAGGCTATCCGGGCATTGAATTACTCTATTGTGAAGTCTGTAGATTGTGAGAAGAAGGTGGTTATGACTTCTAAAACTACACCTCCTCCACCCCATATCAAAGTGTGGGAGAGGTTCACTTCCAATCATCTATAGTATTAGTATTGTAATACTAGTGGTATAGCGGTAATAGTATTTATATAGCAATCACAATAGTACTAGTATAGTTATTACAGTAATAGTATAATCATAATATTAGTCATATAATAGTAATATTAGTAGTAATAAAAGTATTATAGTAGTAATAGTATAATAGTAGTGTTATAAGTAATAGAAAAAGTATAGTAATAGTGATAATAGTAGTATAGTAGAGTAGCAGTATATTATTAGTTGTGATAGTAATATAGTAGTCATAGTAATAGTAGAAGTAATATAGTAATAATAATAATAGTAATTATATAGAAGTAATAATAGTAGTATAATATGAGATATGTTAGTATAGTGTTAGCAATAGTAGTATTACTGTTATTGTAGTAATAATATAATAGTATAATTTAGTGGTAGTAGCATAGTTGTAGCCGTAATAGTAATAATAGAGTAATATTGATACTATAATATTAGTATTATACTACAATGCTAGTATAACAATACTACGATATTATTATATACTACTATATAACAACTACTATGTTATAATACTATTAATATATTACTACTCCTACTAGTATACTATTATACAAAAATATTATTACTATTAATATACTACTATAATTATACTATTATTTTTATTATTCTACTACTACAACTAGTTTTATTAACATAATAAAAATACTATAGTACTACTACTAGTTCTATTAATATAAACTAGTATTATTACTATTAATATTATTATGGTGCTATTACTACTATGAACATATTATAACTACTACTATTATATAACACTACTACGATTACTACTACTAGCATCTTACTTCTACTGTAATACTACTTGCATACTACTATTACTATGATACTATTACTATTATTATTCTATTATACTACTATTATTTTACTACTACTACTAATATACTACTAGAATTATATTATTATTACTAATAATGCACTATTATATTACAACTACAATAGTACTACTATTACCATTATACTACTTCTACTATTATACTATAATGCTATTATTACTAACATACCACTACTACTAATGCTATTATACAATTTCTACTATTGCTATTACTATTTTACTACTACCATACTATTACTATTACTATATTAATATTATACTATTACTTCTACTATTATAATTGTACTAATATGCTACTATACTAATATACTATTTTAACTATACTATTATACTACTGTTGATGTATTACTACTACTACACTATCATTATGATACTTCTACTATTATCACTTTTAGTGATACTATGCTACTATTACTATGCAACGATTATTACTATTATACTACTGCTAATATGTTCTTATTAGTATACTACTACTACTATTAGTTCTATTACACTAATACTGTCATTACTACTATTATGCAACTACTATACTACTACTATTCTTATATTACAACTATACTATTGCTTTTAATACTACAACTACGCTAATATACTATTATACTACTAGTGATAAAATACTACTACTACACTATTATTATTAGGCTATTAATACTATCACTTATGACACTACTATACTACTGCTATTATAGAAGGATTGCTACTACTATAGTACAATAACAATTACTATTATTATACTATATTACTTATACTATACTACTACACTACTATTCTACTATACTATTATTATAATTACATTAGTACTGTTATAATACTAATATTACTATAATATTGCTACTACATTATTATTTTTCTACTCCTACTATTGTTATTATACTACTGCTACTACTATAACTATACTACTATATTACTACTAATGCACAACTATAACTACGCTATTATACTGTTATGAAAATACTATTACATCTAATACATAACTAATAAACTGGTACTATTACTACTACTATTATTATTTTAGTATATTACAATACTATTAATACTGCAATACTATTGCTATTATCATACTCCTACTACTGTATAACTACTTATAGTATACTACTAGTAGTATACTACAACTACTAATATATCACAATTCTAATATACTATTTCAATATTATACTACTCTTATTATGCCACCATACTACAAATACTATACAAATTCTATTATATTATTATACTAATACTTCTGCTTCTACTACTATTACTATACTATATACTATTAATATTTCTACTATTACTATTACAATAACAACTACTACTAGTACAACTACTATTACTAATATACTGTTATATTTCTACTACTTCTCTTCTACTATAATTGCTATTATTACTATACCACGACTACTATAATACTATTAATACTTTTATATTACTACTATTACTAATACTACTATTAATATTTTTATACAACTACTACATTACTATTATTATCACTACTATACTACTATTACTACTACAACTATTATATGATCATTACTACTACTATTGCTACTACTAATATATTACCACTATTGGTACGACTATTAATACTATAATACTACTAATACTAGTATACTACAATACTACAATACTACTACTATTATACTATTACTACTATTACTATTATACTACAACTAACATTACTACTATCATACTATCATAACTATTATACTACTATTAGTATACTATTTTACTGCTATTACTAATAGTACTATATTTTATACTTCTATACTTTTATATTACTGATAGTTTGGCACTATACTATTACTATTATACTACTACTACAATGACTACTACTATTAATGGTATATTACTACTACTACTATATTGTTATTAATTCTATACTAATATTGCTATACCACTACTACTACAATACTAATATCATACTGACACTAATATGCTACTATTACTATATTACTATTGCTGCTATACTATTACTACTACTCTCATATACCTCTAGATACAATATTGATACCGTTATACTACTATACTGCTACTACTCCTATACTGACACTAGTATACGAATACTACTATATCATTAGTACTACACTTACACTATTATACTATTACAATCATGGTTTGGAAAATAAGTAGAAACATTTTGGTTTCGGCTGATTTTGTTTCAATTTCATTTAAAAAATTTCCAAACTACATGATCCCAATAGGAGAACTTTTCTCTTTCAAGCCAGGCTTGTCAATGTCCCCACTCCCTAATGATAACATGTGAATAAACTATGCACATGTGAGTGGTGGCTATATTTTTTTTTTCCCACAACAAGGTGGTGAAGTGATTGGAGTCAGCGGAAGGAGATAAGGTTAGGGTTAAGGGCATGATTAATATGTATTACATAAAGCTGACATTCTACAAATTTGGGTGCTTAGAGTTTCTTCTTCAATTTGCAGGTGTTGGTGCTTTGTCTTCAAGGTATCCAAATTGCTGTTGCTTTTCTTCTGCTATAGGCTATTGAGAAAAGATGTAAGAAGTTCTTTTGGAGTTAAGGCTATTATACATGTCATATGCATAATTTTAGTTGGTAAGTAGATAAGATTTGTAATATTATCTGACTTTGATGGGGAAAGGGTTAGGGTTGTTTCCTGTAAATAAATAAGGTTTATCTGGGATCTAACTTTGGTAAGTAGTTAAGGGTTGCATATGATCTTGTTTCAAAGTTATGGTTTTCTTGTTCTTAGTAAGAACTTCTTACTCCTTTGATCCCAGTAAATTCATGTATTTTTCTTAAATTTTATTACTAATAAGTTATAATTCTCTTTTCATTTTACTTATTCAATATGATTTCATACGAATATATATGAAGATATATGAATGCCAAGTTGTTGATTTCAATTTCATATAAAAATATTCTTTATAATTTGATACTTTTCATAGGAGTTATTTGTATGAAAAAGAACATTTTCAGAATAAAGTATAAATAATAAAAAAATTACTTAAATGTAGGCTTCTATACAAATTATTAATAAAATTTAAAAAGTATTTGTTAATAAATTTGTAAGAAAATTATGTTTTCTAAATTGTTTAAAATTTTAGGGCTTATGTGGAAATTAGGTAGAAAACCAATAATTTTAAAATTTATGCAAAAATTAGCAACTAAATCTGAAGATTTTGAAGCCATGTGAAAATTGGTAGTAAAAACTTAATTTTTGGCTATGCTAAAAGAAAAGATTTAGTTTTTAACCTAATTATAGGTAAATGTCTTCTAATGATATATTAGTTGTTATATTATAAATGTCTCCCAAATAAAATATGCAATAATTAACTCACAAGGATGATATCGCATGACAACACAGTGAATTAGTGGATGCCAGTTAGACAAAGCCCATTGCAAATGGTGTGGTCGTACACTTTCTTCTGGAATCACAAGATTAAAGAAATATTTAGGTGGAGTAACCAGCGCAGTTTGAACTTGTGAGAAGGTTTTGAATGAAATGAGAAAAACATTTTGGGAAATAATATAGAGCGATAGAGAGCAAAGAAAAAGAAGGCAAAAAAATTGTGATTTGAATAGGAACTTTTGAGGAGATGTAGTCCAGAACCCGAAAAAATTTCTGATGATGATGAAGAGATTAATGAGATTCATGATGCAATTCATGAGAGCGAAAGATTGTATAAGAAAACTCAAGGTGGTGCAGGCTCTTTTGAGATAGTTCATGAACAACATATTGGCGGTTCAAATACTTTTCACAAATATCAATTTTCTACTCAGAAAACAACATACACAATGACACACATCTAACCCTTCAGGAGTTAGAGGGGATCTTCATATTCCTAACATTAGGTCTATTAATATTTCTTGTGTTAACTCATTTCTATTAAAGGCAAGAAATAATACACCACTAAATTTAAGGACAACATCAAGTAGTTTTCAAACGTAAAATAATGATTGGGTAGGGTAATATCCAAATTCTTTTTTTATAACCATGTTCTATTTTATTTAGTTGATGGTGGTTACTATCAAGGGATGATATATGTCACTCAAGAGGTTGGCCCAAGAGTTCCTCCATCAAATTCGTATGATATTTTTGGAAAATATTTGGATCTTGAGATTGAAGAGATATCTAATTTTATAAAGACCTTCGATAAATATTGGGATTAATTTGGCTACAGCTTAACATGTGATGGATGGAAGACACAAAATAGTAAAGATTTGATAAATTTTTTAGTATATTATCTAGGATAGTTTTCTTAAAGTTAGTCAACACATCGGGAGAGTAAACAATTGGTAATTTTTTGTACCATTTGATTAATAGCATCATTAAAGAGATTGGTGAATTAAGAGTGGTACAAGTTGTAGTTGACAAGGTAGCTCCTTTGGGATATGCTAGGAAGAAGTTAATACAGAAAAGAAAACATCTCTTATGGACACCTTTTGTAGCATACTTTATTGACTTAATATTGAAGGATATGTATAAGGATCTTGCTATTAAGAAAGTTGTTGAGGAAGGTCAAATATTGACATCATTCATTTATAACCATGCTTGGTTTCTTGAACTAATGAGAAAACAAACAAGGGGTCAAGAGATTATTAGACCAGGAATTACTCGATTTGCTATAATTTCCTTGGATTCCTTTTATACCCATTAACAAATGCTGAAGAGATTATTTACCATTGAAGAATATGACAAGTAATATTTGAAGTTGAAATGGTCAAAGAAAATTCTATCTAAACAATTCTATAATCAAGTCTTGAATGAGCAATTTTGGAATTAGCTAAGAATGTAATCAGAATCTTTAGTCCATTAGTTAAAGTGCTGTGAATAGTTGACTCAAATGATCATTCCCTGATGGGATTCTTATATGAAATAATAGAATGAGCAAAATTACAAATAAGGTGATATACGGGAATAATTAAATTTCATAAATGGGATATTCATGCTACAAGTAATTGAGTAAAGTGTCATTTTATAGCACTTTATTAAGTTACAATGATAATATTGTTGACTAACATTGAATCACATTATAGGATACTTTTGAATCCAATATTTCAATATACTGATGATGTCAATAATAGTAATACAATTCTCAAAGCATTACATAAGGTAATCGAGAGAATAGAGTTAGATATAAGAACAAGAATATTGGCATTGCATAAGGTACATTCAAAATCATTAATTTGTGTTTTTTATATAATTAAGAAAGTTTTTAACTAGAGTACATTGATTAAATAGGTAGATGACTTTAAAAATAAAGTCAAGGACTTCGGTACACAACAAATAATTGTAGCTATTAGGAGTGATACTCTTGGTATATTTGATGTTCAATAATAATACATATTTGCTAATTTAAATTATATCAATTTTTTAACAATTTTTTTGATAAATTATAGCTAGATTATGGAGTATTTATGGTCGGTATGTAACATATAATCTTATAAAGATAGTAATTAGAATTTTGAGTCAAATTATTTCAAGCTCACAATAAAAGAGGAATTGGACAACTTTTGGATTGATTCATATGAAGATGAGGAATAGACTTAAAATGAAAAAAATTAGAGAAACTTATTTTCTATCATTATAACATGCATTTAAGAATTTGAAACATACATAGGAGAACAACACCAAAGGATGAGATAATCAACTTGTTTGCCATATTCAAAGTTGATGATCCTCTAACAGAGTATATTTGAGAAAGAGAAGAACTTATCTTAAATCATCAAAAAACACAAGAAGTTATTCATCATCTTTTAGACAAAGAATGAGAAGAGGAAATTGACAGAATGGAGAATATTGTTGATACTACTGATAGCAACAATGGTGGTATAGCTTGTGAGGCCAATTTTTAACAATCACAATATGAGGACTCATCTTCATATTTTCCAAGGCATGGAGGAAATAAATTTTTTGACTCTAATTTATATGGTGGTTATGTACAACAATATCAATATGATTCGCATGATGGATAAGATGGCAATCAAGATCCAACAGATAGTATGAGCTCCGGCTATTATGATATCATAGCAGGATGTTTTCTTTCAATCAAGGATATCATCAGTCAATGTAAGACCATATGACTTCATACTATCTACATGCTAAATAATACTATCGCTCACAACTTTAGTATACTGATAAGGATGGTGATGGAGAAAACCAATCTCTTCAAGATTCACCTTGAAATAATATATGGTTATAAGACATGGTTTATGTTGCCTATGATTTGATATTTTCATTATTGTCTTAAATTGATATGTTTCATGTTATATATGTAATCGGTATAATATGATATTATTACAATTTTATGACATTCAAATTTAATGCCTCTATAGTTTATTTTGTACTACAATAATTTATTTACTTTGTTATCATATTTTGTTGTAGTATTTTCTTTTCAGTATTTTCTATTATCTACTTTATATTCATAAATTGTGATAATTATATAATATTTCTTTTAAAATAGATAATGACAAATCTTGATGATTATATTACAGTTTCATACCAATTACACTTAAAGTAGGAAGAATAATTATGTTTATTATTCACCAAAAACATATATTCTATCATAGAATAATTCCACCTTCGGCTTATGATATACTTGGACAAGCTTTAATTGAATTGGCATTAGAAAGATGGAAGAATAAATGATTAAATTTATCATGTCTCTTAATAAGGTTTACTTAATGCTATCAATCATCATCTTACCATAATTATCCCTGAGCACTTTGCACTGCGTGATATTTATTTTTCATGGGTGATTGGACCATTTTTACTATGTGCTGTCAATGAACAAGATTATCATTTTCACTTTCGACCTTTGATGTATGGTTATACTTCATAACCGCTACTATGAAATCGCGCTTAGCTAGTTGTTCTTACTTGTATACCTAAAAAATCTTGTCCTAATTGTCCTAAAAAATCACACCCAAATATTTCAAACTCAACTGAGGATGATTATGATGATGACAATGATGATGATGATGATGATGATGATTAATTGTATTACGTTATAATTAATAGATTATGTATATGTTGAGTATATTTTAATGATAAGTTAAATTTGCTTACGTTAATTTTTAACTTTTAATCATATTCATATCATTTCTTATGTATTTTCTATTTTTTATATAATAATATATAAAAAATAAATTATAAAAGTGATTAACTATCAAAATTAATTTAAATTAATTAAAATAGTATTTAATATTATGATAAATTTAGTCATAAATTCTTTTATAGTTTTTGAATTTTTTTTAAAAAAATTATCCTATTTTTAATCTGAAGTCAAAGTATAGTTAAAATATAGTCAAATTCTAGTCAAACTACTATTTTTGTACTACTACTAAAATAACTTTTATTATACTAATACTTCTAATATACTACTAATATTATACTATTATGCTATAATACGATTGTTACAATACTACTATTAGTATTCTACTACTTATATTATACCACTATAACTATTACCATACTACTACTATACAAAAATTACTACTATGACTACTATTATATACTATAATACTATACTATGCTATTATACTGTTATACTACTACTCTATTATTATACTATTATTATTACTCTACTGCTACTGCTATACTCTAATAATAACAACATCAACTGCTACTACCATACTGATACTATTACTACTATTATATTACTCTATTACTATGTTACTATGACTATATTACTATTACTTCTCTTACTACTACTATAATACAACTATTTTACTATACTACTATAACTGCTATACTACTAATATAATTATACAACTTTACTATTATACTACTATTACTATTATATAACTATATTACTATGCTATACTAGTACTATTACATAACTAAAATAATACCACAAGAAAACTACTACACCACCACACTACTACTGCTATATTATAACTACTGTACTACTATATTACTATGTGTACTATGTCACTACTATTGCTATACTATTACTATTACTGTTATTCTTCTTCTACTACTATACTGCTATATTTCTATTACTACTAACTACTATACTTCTATACTATCAAACTACTAATGGTATATCATAATACTATGACTACTACTACTACTGTTGCGATACTGCTACTAGTACTCCTATATTATTTTATTACTATTATACTACTATACTTCTATGCATCTATACTACTGGTATTATATCACTATACTACTACTAGACTACTACTACTATAACTACTACTATATTACTACTATATTAATACTGGTATACTACTATACTACTACTATAATACTAGCACTAGTATACTGCTATTATACTGCTAATATTATACTAACACCACTAGGCACTCGTATATGACTGTTATAGTAACGCTACTATACTATTATTATATAAACACCAGTAGGATAACACTACTATACTATTGCATTAATATACTCCTACTATATTATTATACTACTAGAATAATACTGCTATATTACTATATTGTTATACTGCTATACTGCTATACTATTGTTATACTGCTATACTGCTATACTACTATACAAATACTATAATACTACTATAATATGATATTACTATAGTACTATTGCTTTGACTACTATTATTATACTATTGCTAGTAGTATTACTGTTTACTACCACTAGTTTGGCTATACTTCAATTATTAGTACTAGTTTGGCTATACTTTTATTACTAGTACTACTACTATATTGTTACTACTACTATGATTATACTGCTATTAGTATTACTTCTACTACTACTATTACTATTGTCGTTACATCTATACTGCTATTACTATAATGCTATTCGTACTACTATTCTACTACTAGTGCTACTACTAGCAGTGTAGTAATAGTAGTAGTAATAACAGGAATAGTATAATTGTATAGTAGAAATAGTTATAGTCGTACTGCAATATAACAGTAGTATAGAAGTACCAGGATGATATTAAAAGTATAGTAGCATTATAATAGTAGTACATTAGTTTTAGTAATATAGCAATGGTAGTAGTATAGTTGTAATAGTAGTATAGTGATAGTAGTTATCGTTATAGTATAGTAGTAGTATATTAGCAGTAGCAATATAGTAATAGTTGCAGTATAACTATGATAGCAATATAAATGTTATTTAGTAGTAGTTATTGTAACAGTATTATAATAGCAGTACAGTAGTAGCAGTCATTGTAGTGAAAACAATAGTAATATATTATTAGCTGTAACAATAGTATAACAATAGTATAATAGTAGTAGTAGTTGTTATAGTAGTAATGTGATAGTAACTGTATAATAGTCATAGTAGTAGTTATTACAATGGTAATAGTAATAATAGCAATAGTTGTATAGTAGTATTACTACTAGTAGTATAGTAGAAGTATTATATAGTAGTAGTGGCAATAGTATAACAGCAATAGTAGTAGTAATAATACTTATAGAAGTAGCATTATAACAATAACTGTAGTATAATATAATAGTATAGTAGTTATAATAGTAGTATAGTAGTAATTTAATTTTAGTATAGTAATAATAGTATTAGTGGTAGTCGAATAGTAGTAGAAGTTGTAGCATAGTATAGTAGTTGTATTAGTATTAGAAAAGTAGTACTATAATCATATTATAATATTAATATTGCAGTAGTATAGCACTAATAGAATTATTAGCATTAGGATAATATAATAATAGTAGTAGCAGTAATACAGTAGTATAGTAGTAAGAATAGAAGTAGTAGTAGTAGCAAAACATTATTATAATAGTATTATAGTAGTAGAAGCAGCACAAGTAGTAGTATAGTTTGAGTATAGTAATAGTACTATAAGATTAGTAGTAAACTAGTAGTAGTCATTGATTTAATAGTATTATTGTAGATTAGTAATAGTAGTAGTAGCAGTTATATTAGTAAAGTTGTAGTATTAGTATTAATAATATAGTAGTAGTAGAACTAACGATGATAACATAGTAGTAGTATAATAACAGTATAGTAGTTTATTGGTCTAGTAATAGTATAGTTGTTATTATAGTAATAGTAGTTGTAACATTATAATGGTGCAGTATCAATACTATTATTAGAAATATAATTGTAATAATTATAGTAGTATAATAATATAACTATTATATATTTATAGTATAGTAGGATTAGTATAATAGTAGTGATAGAAGTATTGTAGTGTTATAGAATAGTGGTAGTAGTAGTAGAAGTAGTAGTATAATTATTGTAGTATGATAATATTAATAGTAGTTATTTTGTAATAGTAGTAGTAATATATTAGTAATATAGTAATAATTGTAATTATGGTAGTAGTACTATAATAGTAGTATAAGTATTATAGTAATAGTTAATAGTAGTATAGTCGAAGTAGTTATAATATCAGTAGTAGTAGTCGTAATAGAACTACAAAAGTATAGTAGTACTAGTAGTCATTGTAGTGGAAATAGTAGTATAGTATAGTAGTAAAATTAGTAATATAGTAGTAATAGTATAGTTCAAGTATAGTAGTATATTGTTAGTATAGCGATAGTAAAACTATTATATTAATATAATATAGTAGCAGTACAAATAATATAGTAGTAATAGTAGTAATAGGAGTAGTAGTATAGTAGTATAGTATAGTAGTTCTAGTACTAAATACGTATTATAATGGTATAGCAGTAGTATTGTACTTTAATAGTATAAGAGTAATATAATAATAATATAGTAGTACTATAATAGCAACAGTAATAGTAACAACATTATTATAATAGTAAAGAAGTAGAAATACTAATATAATAGTAGTCGAATTGATATTAATAGCATAGTAGTAGTATAATAGTCATAAAAATAACAGTAACATAGTAGTAAAATAATTGTAGTGGTAGTAGTTATTTTTGTAGTATAATAGTGGCATTATATTTGTAGTATTATTAATAATAGTATTAGTAGGTGTAATAGTATACTACCATACCACTATAGTTATATTATATTATTATATTATTATTATACTACCACTGGTACTGTTACTTCTACTACTATTACTATTATTATAATACTACTATATTACTTTTATGACTATAGTATTACTAGTATATCACTACTACAATAACTTCTATAACACCACTATACTTGACCAGTTTTATTACTATATTATTATTATAGTACTAGTATATTGCTATTAGTACTACTATATTAATAGAAATAGTAGTAATATATTATTAGTAGTAGTATTATGGAAGTAGCGTAGTAGTCAAAGTAGTAGTATTAATGGTATGATACTAGTATAATAATAGTACTTGTAGTAATAACATAACATTAGTAATATTATAGTATAATAATAATAAAATAATAGTGTAGTAGTAATATTATAATCGTATTGCATCAATGCTAGGTAATACTATAATAGTATAATATTATTAATAGTAGTATATTATTTTATAATTATAGTACTAATATGTTACTACTACTATACTATTACAATATTATTACTATATTACTACTGCTATAACTAATGTATTACCACTATCTTATTATAATAGTATTACTATATTATTAATACTATTATGTAATATTGCTAATACTACTGTATTACTATTATGCTACATCTACTACTATTACTGTAATATTACCCCTAATATGCTAGTATTATACTTTTATTTTACTATTACTTTACCATTGATAGAATACTACCATATTACTATTATATTACTATAATACTACCACTACCGCTATAATTCTACCATTATACTGCTACAATACTACTATTATTATTAATATTAGTACTATAATTTCATTAATATACTATTCTATTACTATACTACAAACACTATAACTTTAGTATTACTATTATTGCTAATATTATGTTACTACTATACTACCATATTATTATTATACAATAACAATAGCTACTATTAATATTATATAACTATAACTATTTGTATTACTATGCTCTTATTATAGATTACTACTTCCACCACTACTACTGTATTGTTCATATGATACTTTTGTACTATTACTATCATATTACTATATCACTACAACTATTACTACTATACAACTACTATGTTATTACCATTACTATGTTATTACTATAACAATATTAATATACTATTACTATACTATTATACTATAATGATATCACTATTATATTACTACTATATTACAACAACTACTGCGACTATACTTGTATTATTAATATACTACTGCACCTATTATATTATTATTATCATCCTACTACTACTATTATACTACTACAATATTATTTCTACTACTATATTATTACTATACTAATATTATAAAATAAGTAATACACTACAATTATTGCTATTATACGACTACTACTAGTACTATACTATTACTATACAACTAGTACACTACTATTATTACAATACTACTATTGGTATTATATTACTACTATATCGCTATTATTATGCTATTAGTACTACTAATATATAACCACTATGACTACACTGCTGTACTATTACTTTTATACTACTGCTAATACTACTACTTCCGCAATATTGCTACTATTACTATGTTGTTATTATTATACTACTACGATTATACTACTATTGTTATACTACTATTACTATTATACTATTATTATACTACTATTGTTAATATTATTAAATTACTATTATTACTATACTACTATTTTACTTTTATGATACTATTAGTATGCTATTACGATACTACTACAACTACTTTTATACTTTTACTACTACTATACTATTATTGTTGCTATTACTATATTACTATTATTACAACAACAACTATGCTACTACTATAATATTACTATACTAAAATTATACTATTACTACTACTATCTTGCTATTAGGGAGAAGATGAAAAAGGAGACGAAAAGTTGGAAAGAGAAAAAAAAGTGAAAAAAATAATTGAAAGAATATGATTGTTGTCCTAGCTGTAGGAGGAGGAAAATTAAAAGAAGTAAAACAAAGAGAGACTCTACATGGGGGAGGGAACGTAAGTGAAAAAAATAAAAAAAACTATTATTTCTAGCTATAAAGGAGGAGAAGGGAGAATTGTAAAACATAAAAAAAAAACAAAAGAGTGATCACATGGGTGGGGAAGAAGAAAATGAAAGATAAAGAAAAAATAGAGAGAAAAAATTACTGTAAAAAAATATAGATATTTTTTACCTCGATTTGTGTGCCCATACCAACGATCTAGGGTTAGCCCACGAGCTTGTCCAAAAATTATTTTTAGTCTAAAACTAGCTTGCGATCTCACCAAATGCCTACTCAAACTTGGGCTAGTAGCACACGGATTAGTTGATCATTTATCAGACCAAGACCAACTTGCAAACTCACCAAACATCTACTTGGACTAAGACTATCATACGAGCTCACTAAACGTCTATCGGATTATGGTTAGCTTGCTAGCTCACTGATTGTCTATTCAAACTTAGGCTAGCCTATGGGCTCACCGAATGTCTATGTAGATTAAGGCTAGCCTATGAACTCACCGAACATCTACTAGACTAAGCCTAGCTTGCATATTTATGAAAGTTCCATTAAGGACCCGTTAAGGATTGGATCCGACATTCATAAAAGATATAATAAGAGTCCCAAGAAGGGTTGGATCCATGATCAATTAGGAACCTAATAAGGGACCAACATAAGTTTTAACTTGACCCGAATTAAGTTAAATTAAACTTGAGTCTAAACTAAGTTTTGAACATCAAACTGAATTAAATCATACTCAAATCAAAATTTAGCTTTTAACACTGAACTAGATCAAATCAAATTCAAATCAAGATTAAGTTTTGAACATCAAATTGGATTAAATCAGACATGAATCTAAATCACATTCTAAATACTGAACTGAATCAAATCAAACATAAACTAAAATTAAGTCTGAATTTTAAAATTGAACTAAATCAAATCAAACTTAAACCAAAATCAAGTTTGAACTTCAAAGTTGTGCTAAATTTGACTCAATCAGAATCAAGTCAGTATTAGTCGACAACATGCTCAAAGCTATCAATGACATCTCAAGTTTAATTGATAGCAAGCTAAAAAGTGTAGTTGATTATCAAGTCATAGATAATTAGCATAAGCCAAGGCTGCTAGTTATTTCTCCAGATCAAATCAAACTAAAGGCAAGCTTGAACATGCTTAGTTAGTTAACCAGACACCTTATTCAAAGAAGTTATCGTCAATGCCTTATTGGCTATGAAAACACTTCAAAACTAAAGAAGTTATCATTTATGCCTTCTTGGCTATGGAAACACTTCAAAACCAAAGAAGTTATCTCCTATGCTTTATTGACTATAGAAACACTTTAAAACCAAGAAGCTATCGTCTATGCCTCATTGGATATGGAAATGCTTCAAACTCTGAAGTTATTGCCAGCGCTTATTTTCTAATAAAAAAGCTTTAAACCATGCAAATCAAACTAAAGGTAGGACTTGAACTCACTTAGTCAATCAGCCAGGAATCTTGTTCGAATGAAGTCATCACCAATGCCTTATTATCTAATAGAAACTTTAGCTAATGGAAACACTTCAAGCCTTAAAGTTATCACCAATGCCTCATTAGCTAACGACAATGGGAGTTGTTGCCAACACCACCAGTCTAATGGAAATACTTCAAACTATGATGGAGTTATCACAAACATCTAGAGTTAACTTAAACACTTCAAACATTCTCATTCTCCTTTCATGTGCCCTTGGACGACATCATCATTCAAATTATCAATACCCATCAAGGATCAAATCAAGACTTATTCGAGTTAGACTCCACATGGTGCAATGCATGGGAGTGGGATGGCAATGCACATTAAAGCTTCTTCCTCATTTCCTTTATCTCATTTTATATTCTTTCATGATTATAAATTTAAATTTATTTAATGGAAAAGTAAGGGTATGCCATTATTTAAGTCATGTATCTCTTTCTTCAAATTAATCAAATAATATTTTATGAGGTTCCTGACAATTGTCGAGGTAATTAATAATAGAGACTTATGCTTGTTGGAAGTTATGTTCCCATAATATCCTATTGTACATTCAAACCACTATGTTTTTTATTTATTATTTAGAGATTACTTATCCCGGTCTTTGCTATCTCGGATTGTCAATTTTGATCCCACGAACTTTGGCATGCCAAGTAGAACCATGACTTATCCTCCAAGTGTAGAAACCTAGTTAATATAATAGAGACATTAATGAGATAGAATTATAATTAAAAACTAATTAATTGTATCCCTTCTTGCAGAAGAAAGCATCCAATCGCATCAATGACGAACTTTTCTACCCCAAAATACACCATCATCCTGGGGCAAGAATGTCCATCAATCTACCTTAGTCGTTGGTAGTCGTAGAAGAAACCAAAGTTCAAATTACGTTTGAAACCATTTTCGAGACCGTTCAGTTCAAGAGAGAACTTGCTACCACACCACCCATTGAGTTGTTGTCATGCAAGACTAGCCCACTTCTTGCCTTCCATCAAGGGAAAATAGGTCCAATGTCATCATTCCAAATAAAAGGGTCAATCTAGGGAAGAGTCAGAAGTTGAGCCTAAACCAGTAAGAGCATTAGTCTTCCAAAGACTAGACTCGAAGAAAAGCTAAGTCTTTGATTGCATTCACCCAACTTCTAATAGGGGGCAACTAAAAACAAGCCCAGACATGTGCACAGATAAAGAAGAACTCATCCTAACTATTACAAGTAAAGAGAAGGCTATTAAAATTTTCAACCGACTTGGGAAACCCACGCCTTGAATGAAGAAAGGTTATTACCATTCCCACCTGTAACTCTTTTGCCCCATTAAGTGGCTCAGAGAAGGGGAAAAGTAAGTCAAAAGGGCACAATCCTACCTCAAGATTGTAGCTAAGTGGTGAATAACTAAGACAAACAACAAGAGTCACTATAAAGCTACAGCCTAGCATGAGATTCCAAAAAGAGAGACTATTCATATTGTCAAAGTTATTTCTCATCATAACTCTAGGAGGGGCCATGAGCCCATGTGTCAACAAGATAAACAGCAAAAGAAGGTTGTATGCACAAGATTTACATATCAAGAGGTTCAAGAAGAAAGAGCTCTTGTCAGTCAATCCTTGCTACTGCACCAGAGAGAAGGTATAACTATTTGTCCCATAAGCAAACTCCAAAATGGGGTAACTCAATCCAGAACACACCAAACCAAGACTTGATCCTCGAGATGTGAACCATCATGTCCTGATAGAAACCTTGGTCTTAATTGAAAGCTCTAATGAGGAAATAACCATAAAAGCAATGGAAGAGCAACTGAGATAACAAGGGAAAGAGAATGATGAAGCTCAAAATAAGGTTATGGAATTAATGGAGATGATGATAGAAAATCTCAACAAGTTGAAGCGATATCAACAGTCATCTCATGAAGCTGTAGAGGTGGTAGACAACACACTCCTTGTAGGTGAGACCACAAAAAATGTTGGTCCTTCATAAGCACCTCTTGCACTAGTAAGGGATACCCAATCCTTAATCTCAAGAATTCCTACCAATGTGGAGCTGTTAGCATACATCCTACAACAAGTACAACACATGGTTCTTGCATAACTAATACATGGAAGTAACACGAGTGTGATAAATAATGTAGATAAACCATACCCTAATCATCACAACTAAGTACCATATCCTAAAGGCTATATAATGCCTAAGTTCAAACAATTTAATGGCATTGGTAACTCTAAACAACACGTACCTCATTTTGTGATTCTATGTGGGGACACAATTAATAACCCCTCATTGTTATTGCACCAATTTTTAACAAGTTTAACTTGGGGTAGCATTTGAGTGGTTTGCTAGTTACAATAAGAGTACATCCAAACTTGGTCACAAATGAAAGAAGTTTTCCGAATCAACAACACGGTGACTATTGCTGACCTTGATTCAACACTAAAGTGTGATAGCAAATTGGTCTTGGATTATACCATATGGTGGAGAAATATTAGCATTAGATGTGAACAATCTATAAGCCAATTTGAAATTGTAAATCTAGTTGTTAGTAACATAAGGGAGAACTAGAGTGCACCATATCTAAGTACTTCTTCTGTCCACACTTCCCAAGACCTTATTGTACAAGTCAGAAATTGGAGAGGATTGGCCCACAAGCCTTAGCTATTTCATAAAATTCAAAACTATTACAAGCCTTCAACCAGACTTCAAAACTAAGCCAAGTCAAAAGCCGTTGGTGATGCTTTGCTAAGCCAACCCAAAAAGTTGTTGGCAGCACCTCAAATGTAACTGACAACATGCAAATGATGCCATCAATTATTAAATAAAAAATTAAATAAAGTCAACTGACAACACACTCAAAGTCGTCGAACATACTTCAAAGCTAAGCCAACTAAAGATTTGTTGGTAATGCTTAACTAAGCCAACCCCAAAAGTTGTTGGCAATGCCTCAAACATAATTGACAACATGCCAATGAGGCCTTCGATTTTTAAATCAAATCAAACTATGGTAGTTATGAACTTGTTTAGTCTATCAGCTAAATGCCTTGCTCGAACAAAGTTAATAGACCATACACTTGAAGCCATCGACTACACTTCAAAGTTAAGCCAACTCAAAAGCTATTGGTGATGCTTGGCTAAGACAACCCCAAGAGCCATTGGTGACACCTCAAACTTAATCAACAACATACCAATGAGGTAGTTGATTACCAAATCAAAAATTATAAGAAAATCAACAACACACTCATAGTTGTTAGCCATACTTCAAACCTAAGTCAACTCAAAAAGTTATTGTTGATGATTATCTAAGTCAACCCCAAAAGCCATTGGTGATACTTTAAACTTAATCGACAACACACCAATGAGGGCATCCATTATCAAATTAAAAATCAAATGAAGTCAAGCTAATGACACGCTCGAAGTTGTTAGCCATATTTTGGAGCTAAACCAACTTAAAAGCTATGGGTGATGCTTACCTAAACCAACCCTAAATGCCATTGGTGATGATTCAAACCAAATCAACAACATGCCAAGAGGCCATTAATTATCAAATTAGAAATTGTTAGCACAAGCTAGTGCTGCTAATCAATTTTGTCTCAAGCCAAGAATCAAAAGAAGTCAACTGACAACAAACAAAAAGTCATCAGTAAAACTTTAGATCTTAATGGGGTCAACTGATACAAGCCAAGTTATTAGAATCCACTAGGGATCGAATCAAGCATTCCTTGAGTCAAGTTCAACACAACCAAGGACACAAGAGTAGGGCAGCAATGCACATCACACCTATTCCCACTTCCTTTGTCATTCCCCTCTTTTTTATAATTATGAATTTAAATTTTTTGAAATATAAAATGAGGATATGCCCTTACTTAAGGCATGTATCTCTTTCCTCAAATCACTCAAATTATGCTTTCTTTCCATTATGTATCAAACTTTATTAGATAGGTTTCTCATTTTTGGAGGTTTCTCAATTGTTGGAGAATTAAAAATAAGAGCTTATACCTATTGAAAGTCATGTTCCTAACCACCTTATATTTTCATTTCTTATTTTAAAATTACCCCCTGAGGTCTTCGCTACTCTAGGCGGTCGATTTGGATCTCACAGTAGTATAGTAATAGTTCTAGTTGTTTATTATCATAGTAGTAGTAGTAATATTAATAATAGTGTAGTAAGAGTAATATATTAGTATAACAATTGTAGTAATATTTTAGCAGAAGTGGCAGTAGTAATAGTAAAAATATAGTAATAATAGTAGTATAGAAATAATATTGTAATATAGTAGTAGTAATAATAATATAGTAATAATATTGTAGTATAGTAGTAGTAATAATAACAGTGGTAGTAGTAGTAGCAGTAGTAATAATAGTATAATAGTAGTTGTAAAAATACTATAAGTAACAATATAGTAGTAATAGTATAGTAGTAATTGTAGCAGTATTACACATAGCAATATAGTAGCAACAGAAATAATAGTAGTAGTAGCAGCAGCAGTAGTAGCAACAATAGTAGTATAGTAATAGTAGTAGAAATAGCACTACCATAGCTATAATTACAGTACTATTAGTAGTAGTAATATTATTATAGTTATAATATACTAGTATAATAGTATTAGTATAGTGGTATTAATATAATAATAGTAATACTCTACTATTACTATTGGTACAATAATAATTATTACTACATTAGTGTAACTTTACTACTATTAATACTACTACACAACAACTACTAATATTATACTACTGCTATAGTACTTCTATACTACTACTAATATTACTATTATTATATTATCCTTATTACTAATAGTAATACTATTATGTTATACTACTGCTGCACTGCTGTTATTAGTACTACTACACTACTATTATACCACTAGTATTCTGCTACTATACTACTTATATACTTATACAACTTCTATACTACTATTACTAGTACTATACTATAACTATACTACTACTACTAGCACTTCTATTACTACTACTATTAATATATTATTACTATACTACTACTACTACAACTACACTATTAGTCTTATAATAGTACTATAATAGTAGAATAGTTGTATTAGTATAGTACTAGTATAGTAGTACAGTAGTATAGTAAAATAGTACAGTATTGATCACAAATTGTGGTTCAATATCAGTTTTGATCCAAAAGGCTCCTTGAGATCTACTCCTTTGCCTACCCTATTGCTAATCTATAAGAGGAAGAAGAACCATGAGGAGGACCACTGAGAGATTCTCCAACGATGGCCACTTTGACGCTTAAATCAGAAACATTCTCATTGATTTTTGTTCACAAAGAGAGAGAAATAGAGAATTTAGGAGAGAGAGTTCCCCTACCTTCATGGTGACTCCATGTTTTATAGGTCAAGAAGGTCTCTAATAGGATTTGGGATTTTATGATCTTAGTCCTAATTATATCAAACTCATTTGATTGTCATCACTATCAAATTTTTTGCTAATGATTTTCTTAAGATTCATGTCGACTGTATTTTCATGAATACCCAATCATATTCATGCATGGGTTGACCTTGTCAAATATCCTAGTTAGCCTTGAGATGTGTGTTTGATAGATGGACTAGAGTGGTACCACAGAGGTGACTTGACCTCGACCAGATCACCTCGGATAATGGCCTCAACTCTAATAGCTTGAGGTCATTTCTATATCTAATATGTCAAAAAATATAGACATATTTTTGGCCTCGATTTGTATGCCCACACCAATGGTCTAGGACTAGCCTACGGGTTTGTTCAAAAATTATTTTTAGACTAAAACCAACTTGTGAGCTTGCTAAATAGTTTTCTAAACTAAGACTAGTTTGTGATAATAATAGTAATACTAGTACTACTATAACAATAATTATATTATACTAGTTGTATAATAGTATAATCATAGTATAGTAGAAGTATAGTAGCAGAGTAGTAATAATACTTATTTTAGTAAAATAATAGTATATTAGTAGTGCTATAATAATAGTATAGAAGTAGGAGTCGTATAATAATATAGTAGTAGTAGTTTAGTATAATAATACTACAAGTAGTAATAATATAATTGTAGTAGTATTATTGAAGTAGCAGTGATAGTATAATTATTGTAATACAGTTGCAGTATAGTAATATAATATTAGTACTTGTAGTCGTAATGATACTATAATTATAATAGTAATATTAGTACTATAATAGTAGAAGTCATATAGTAGCAATACTTGTATATTAGTAGTAGTAGAAGTATGTTAATAGTAGAGTAGTAATTTTTGTAATCGTAATTATGGTAATATACTACTACTAATAGTATAATAGTAATATAGTAGTAGTATGATAGTAGTAGTATAATAGTATAGTTTTATTAGTAGTATACCTCAAGTGTTGGCTTGACAATTGTATTAACATTTTCTATATGAGAGGTCATTAGTTTGAACCTTACTTTAGTGCTAAACTCCAGTTGCTCAAGAAAAAATTATATCACTAGTATAGTTATAGTATAAGAGTAGTATTAGTAACATAATGGTGGCGTAGTAATAAAAATAGACTACTAATACTAGTATAGTAGTATACTATAGTAGTAGTAAAGTAGTAGCGATAGTACAATGGTAGTAGGATAGTTGTGGTGATAGTATAGTAGTATAGTATAATACTATAGTACTAGTATAACAACATAGTATTATAGTATGTAGTAGTACTTGGTATAATAGTACTAACAATAGTTGTATTATACAAGTACTAATAGTAATTATAGTATAGTATAGTAATAGTATAGTAGTGTAGTATTAGTATAGTAGTTATATAGCAGTAGTAGTATATTATATCAGTAGTAATCGAGGTAGTGGTATAGTATATTAGTAATATAGTAAAAGTAGTATTAGTATAGTTATTGTATAATAATAATAGTAGTATAAAAGTATAGTATGGTAGTATAATATAGTAATATTGTAGAAGTATATATTATACTAGTAATATAGTATAGTACTTGTTATAGTAGTAGAAGTAATACTATAATAGTAGTAGTAGTGGTGGTAGAATTGTAGTAGTAGTATACTCGTACAATTGAAAAAGTTGTAGTAGTAGTAGTATAGTAGCATTAGCATATTCATATCTTAGTCAAAGTAGTGATAGCAGTAGTAGTATAGTAGTAGTAAATTATATAACAGTCATATAGTAGTAGTACTCAAAATAGTAGTAGTAGTATAATAGTAGCATAGTATTAGTAATATTAATTGAACTAAATATTAGCCTACGAGCTCACTTGAAAGTTTATTCAAATGAAAGGCCAACTTAAGTGGCTCACTTGAAAGTCTAATCAGTTTAGGGTTAGCTCACAGACTCATCTGAAAATCAAACTCCTACTAAAGGCTAACCTACAAGTACAACTAAAAGTCTAATCGACTAAAGGGCAGCATGTGGACTTGTCTGAAAGTCTAAATTGACTAATAGCTAGTTTGTGGTTAGCCTAAAGGACAAAGTAACTTAAGGTCAGTCTGTAGGCTCACCCAAAGTAATTATGATAGTCCGAGAGCTCTCAAATCAAAATAAAATTGATAGACATAAATTGTTTAAATGGCTCACATTGAGCTCAAGTTAGTTTGGTTGAAATATATAAATCAAATCAAAGTGACTTGAACAAAGCACCAACTGAACTTGAATGAATAAAAATAAATAGATTGAAACTAGTCTAAATGAGTAGAAAAGCTCTCTGTCGGCTGACCGACCGGTCATACACAACCATAATTAGCAAAGCTCTCCTATTTGATCGATACCTTCAACCAGTCAACCAATTCGAGTGAACCAAGAAATCACAGGTTCTCTTTTGGGTAACCAGTCAATCAATCATCCAGTTCTCATAAACCAGGAAAAGAATCCTCTCTATCAAGTGACTAATACTTGAACAGGTTATCCATTTCTATTGAACCTAAAATGACACCAATTTTGGCTGGTCGATCAATATCCCAACTAGTCACCCATTTTAGTAAAAAAATTAATGACCTAGGTTCAGATATAACCATAAGTGGGTCAAGTGATTGGTTCAAACATTGGTCAATTCAGATTGGAATTAAGTTAATCCAAAAATTAAAATATGTTCGAATTAAACTCCAATTGAGTCAAATAACATTCAAACTAAATCATAACAAATCTGAATTAGACAAAAATTGAGTCAAATCATAATAATTTTGGATTGAAATCTGATTGAATCAAACAGTATTCGAACTAAACCATAACATGTTCAAATAGAACTCTACATTGAGTCAAACCATATTCAAAATAAACCACAACAAGTTCAAATTGAATTTTAAATAGAGTCAAATAATATTCAAACTAAATCACAACAAGTTTGACTGAAACTCTAAATTGAGTCAATCACATTCAAACTAAACTACAATATGTTTAAATAGAACTCTAAATTGAGTCAAACAATATTTGAATTAAACCATAATAAGGTCAAATAGAATTCTGAATTAAGTGAAACCGCAACCGCCACAAGTTCGAATAGAACTTTAAATTGAGTCAAATGACATTCGAACTAAACCATAGTAAGTTTGAATAGAACCCTAAATTGAGTCGAATTGCATTTGAATTAAACCACAACAAGTTGAAATAGAACTTTAAATTGAGTTAAACCACATTAAACTAAACCACAATAAGTTCAAAAACAACTCTAAAGTAAGTCAAACCATAATTGAACTAAACCATAATAAGTTCAAATAGAACTTGAAATTGAGTCAAACCACATTCAAACTCATAATAGGTTCGAACAAAACTTTCATTTGATCTAAGTCACAACAAGTTTGAATAGAATTCTAAATTATGTCAAACAACATTTCAAAGCTAAACCAACCCCAAAAGTTGTTGAAGATGCTTGGCTAAGCCAACTCAAAAAGCCATTGGTGATACCTCAAACTCAGTCGACAACATGCCAATAGGGTTGTCAATTATCAAACAAAGTCAACCGATAACATGCTTAAAGCTATGAACCATGCTTTAATGCTAAACAAACCCCAAAAACGATTAGTGACACTTGCTTAAGCTAGCCCCAAAAGTCATTAGTGAAGCCTCAAACTTAATTGACAACATGCTAATGTGACCATCAATTATTAGACAATGTCAACCAACAATACACTTAAAGCCACTAGCCACACTTCATAGCTAAATCAAACCTAAAATCCATTAGTGACACTTGGGGAAGCCAAGCCCAAAAGCTATTGGTGATGCCTCAAACTTAGTCGACAGCACGCCAATGAGGTCATCAATTATTAGATAAAGTTAACTGACAACATGCTAAAAGCCTTCGACCACACTTCAAAGTTAAACTAGTCCCAAAAGCCATTGTTGGCACTTGGCTAAGCCAATCCGAAAAGCCATTGGTGATGCCTCAAACTTAATTGACAACAAGTCAATGAAGTTGTCGATTATCAGATGAAATCAACCGATGACACATTTAAAGTCATTAGACACACTTCAAAACTAAACCATCCATAAAAGCCATTGGTGACGCTTGGCTATGACAACCTTAAAAGTCATTGGTGATGTCTCAAACTTAATTGACAATACACTAATTAGGCCATTAATTATCAAATAAAGTTAATTGATAATATGTTTAAAGTCATTGGCCATGCTTCAAATCTAAACCAACTCCAAAAGCCATTGGTGATACTTCAAAACTAATCAACAACACACCAAGAGGTTATTGATTATCAAATTTAAAATAATTAGCATAAGCTAAGGTCATTAATCATTTTCTCAAGTCAAGAATCAAATAGAAAGTCATCTGTAAAACTCTAGGTCTTAGTGGGGTCAACTAACATAAGGCAAGATAGTCAACCATACATGGAAATCAAGCCAAGTCATTAACATCCACCAAATATCAAATCAAGCACCCATTTGAGTCACGTTTAGCTCATTTTAGAACACATACAGGAGTGAGGCAGTGGTGCGAATCAAGCTTTTCTTATTCACTTACTTATTTCATTTCATTCATGATTGTAAATTTAAATTTCTTAAATTGTAATATGAGGGTATGCTTTTGCTTAAATCATGTACCTCTTTCCTCAAATCAATAAATAATGTTTTCTTCTTTTGTGTCTCTATTTCTATTAGCTAGGTTCCTTACTTTAGAAGCTTCCTGATAACTATTAGGGTAGCAATATAAAAGTAGTATAATAATAGTATAATAGTAGTAGCAGTATAGCGGTAGTATAACAGTAGTTGTATACTAGTAGCAAAACAATAGTAGTAGCATAGTAGTAGTAGCAGTATAATAGTAGTAGCATTAGTAGTAGTATAAGAATAGTGGTATAATAATGTAGTAGTAGTGGTTGCATACTTGTAGTACAGTAGCATAATAGTAGTGATATAGTAATAGTATAATAGTAGTAATAGTATTCTAGTAGTAGTAGTGTAGTAGTTACTTAGTGACAATATAGTAGTAGTAGTAGTCATATAATAATAGTATAGTAGTTGTATGGTAATAAAAATCGTAATGTATTAGTTGTGTTATTGCATTAACATAATAACAATATAGTAGTAGTTAAAGCAATAGCATTAGTAGTAATAATATTATAGTAATATAATAGTAGTAATAGTAGAGATAGAGCATGGTAGTAATAGTTGGATAATAGTAGTAGTATATTAATAGTATCGGTATAATAGTAGTTGTTATTGTAATATAGTAGTAACATAATAGTGATATCATTATAGCATGATCTATAGTTTCGGTCGAAACTAAAATATTTCGACCGAAATATTTTGATTTTGAGCTGTACTTGCAATTTCAGATTTAAAAATATGTTATTTATACTTATATATTATATTTATATCATAAAACATTATTAGTGTAGTGGTTAAGGCTTTAACCAGGTCACAAGTGACCCAAGTTAGAATCCTTCGCAACGCCTTTTTCTTTTATATTTTAAGTTCTTTAATAAAAAAATTTTATTTAATACTTTTAATATATACATATATAAATTCTTTTCTTATTTTTTTATTTTTCTAATATTTTAAATTGAAAATCAAATTTTATTTAAAAAAATTAAAAATGATTTAACTGAAACTGAAATAGGACTAAAATGACCAAAACCGATCAATTTTGGTGGGTGACGAAATTGATCCCGAAATTGAATATAAAAACCTTATGTTGTAGTATAATAGTATAGTAGTACAACATTAATATTGCAATAATAGTAGCATAGTAATTGTATAGTCTAGTAATTATAGTTATATAGTAATAAAATAGTAAAAGTACAAAAACATCATATTAATAGTGCAGTAGTAATAGCGGAAGTAATAGTTATATAGTAAGAGTATAGTAGTAGTAATTATTACAGTTTTATAATAATTAATAGTAGTTGTTATTGTATAATCGTAATATGGTAGTATAGTAGTAATATAACATTAGCAATAATAGTAATAGTAAAGTTATAGTATTTGTAGTATAGTAGTAGAATTGTATATTAGTAAAATTATAGTAGTAATACTAATAGTAGTGTAGTATAATAATTATAGTATTACAATAATATAATAAAATAGTGGCGAAATTATAGTGACAGTAATAGCATTATACTAGTATAATATAGTATAGTAATATTATATCAATAATAATATAATAGTATAATAAAAATATAGTAGTAGTATATTAATAGTAGTAGTATAATATTGTAGTAGATATAGTATAATAGTAATACATTAGTAGTAGCAATATTATATAGTAGTTGTAATAATATAGTAATAATATCATAATAATATAATAGTAGCAGTATACTAGTACTATAGTAATAATATAATATACTATTATTAATAATATTATAATACTATACTACTAGTTAGTACTACTACTATATTATTATAATATTACTATTATACTATTATTATATTAATATTATAATATTGTACTACTATTATACTATAATACTACTAGTATTATATTATTACTACAAGTACTAATACTACTATACTACCAATACTACTACTTCTACTACTACACTACTTCTAAAATCATACTACTATAATAGTATAATAATAGTATAGTAGTAATATTAGTCGCATGTAGTGGTATAATAATATAATAACAGTATATTAGTATAGTAATAGTATAATAGTCATAGTAAAGTACTGGTAGTATCATAAAAGTAATTATAATAGTAATACAGTAGTAATATTATAGTTGTATTAATAATATAGTTGTATTATAATAGTAGTAATAGTAGAAGTAGTAGTAACAGTACTAGTGGTAATGCAGTAATAATATAATAATAATATAGTAGTAATACAATATTAGTATAATAGTATGATAGTATACTATTGTAGCTCCAACTACTATTATATTACTAATAATATTACAAATGCTATGCCACTATTACACTACAATAACGACTATCATAGAAGTATAGTAATAATAATCGTTGAATAGTAGTAGTAGTATAGTACTACTAGAAGGGGTAATAATAGAAGTATAATAGTAGTAATGTATTAGTAAAAATTTATTAATAGTAATATAATAGTATTGTAGAAATAGTACACTAGCATACTAGTATGGTAGTATATTAGTATAATTATAGTAGTATAAGCAGTATTATAGGATTAATATAATAATAATAGTTGTAGAGTATTAATAAAATAACAGTAGTAATAGTAAAAGTTGTATAATAGTATTAGTAGCAGTGATATAATAGTGATAGTAGTAATATAGCATAATAGTAGAAGGTATAGTATTACGGCAGTAGCAATACTATTATAGTTGTAGTATAGTGGTACTATATCAGTAGTTGTAACATAATTCTAGTAGCATATTAGTAGAAGTAGTAATAAATATTAGTAGTATGCTAATTTAATAATATTGTGCAAGTAGTATTACAGTAGAAGTACAATAGTAGTAGTAGTAGTAGTAGTAGTCGTAGTAATGTCATATAATAATAGTGGTAATAGTTTATTACTTGTAGTATTAGCACTATAATAATACTAATAGGAATAATACTAGTTTATAGTAGTAGAACTAATAGTAGTATTACAATAGTTTTTTTATATTAGTAAAAATAGTTGTAGTAGTAGAATACTAACAGTAGTAGTATATTAGAAGTAGTAGTACAATTATATAATAGTATATTAGTAGTAGTAGCATGTTAGTAGTATTGTAGCATAGCAGTAGTTATTATATAGTACTGGTATGATAATACCGTAATATTGTAGTAGCAATATAGGACTATAATAGCAGTAGTATACTATGACTATCATAGTACTAATATTACTCTACCATTACTATTATTACTACAACTATGTTACTACTACTAAATAATTACTATTATACTACTACTAAAACTACAATAATAATAATACTACTACTATTGATACTATACTAATATTATGACTATTATATTATTGCTATTATTACTATTACTATACTATTATTATTATTAAATTATTACTACCATTGCTACTGTACTATTACTGATATAATACTTTTATTACTATTAACACTATTAACATACAACAACTACTACTATAACTACTACCATACTATTGTTATTACTATAACTATACTTTTATTAGTACCATACATGATTGCTAATATAGTTCAGCTACTTCTACAATACTATCATTATTTCAATACAACTAATACTACTGTAGTACAATATTATTACTATAACAACTATTATCATTATACTACTATAACAACTATTATCCTATTAGTACAATATACCATATAATTACAACTATGATACTACTATTACTACTACTACTCTACTACAACTACAATTAATAATATACTACTGCTAATACACTGCAATATTATTGCTTCTACTACTCCTATTGTAATAGTGCGGTTATAACTGCGATACTACTTCTACCAATAATATACTATACTGCTACAACTGCAACTAATAATATAATAATACTACTACTATTATACTATTACTACTATATTTTTAGTACTATACTATTATTAGTGTTACTATACTACTATAATACTCCTCTTATACTTTTACTGCTATTAGACTACAATATTATAATACTATTATAATTACTATTACACTATCACTAGTACTATATTATACTTACTGCACTAAAACTATAACTATTATACTATATTATATTACTGCTTCTACAAGTACTACACTTCTACTACTATACTACAGTTATTATACTACCACTACTATTACAATTAATTTTATATTACTACATCTAATATGCTTACATGATTATAACTAATATTATATTATTACTATTATTATACTACAATGCTATCACTATATTGTTACTGTTATTTGTACTACTATATGAATATACTGCAATGCCACTATTATTATTATATTACTATACTATTATATTATTATAACAATTATTATTACTGCAATCACAACTACTATATTATAGTATACTTACTACTACTATTATACTATTACTGCTATTATATTGCTACTACTAATATAATACTACTACTATTATACACTACTATTACTATACTATTACTATTACTATACCACTGTTACTACTTTATTACTATCATATTTATTGTACAATGGTCACTAATAATATTAGACCACTACTAGTATTATACCATCACAATTACTGCTAGGCACTACTATTGAACGATTACTGCTATTATATAATAACAACTACTAGTATGATTAATACCATCCTACTACTACTAACTACTAATACTATTATTACTACTAATACCACTACCACTATACTAAAATACTAGTACTACTACTATTATTATTATACTATTGCATTCAGTATATTACTACTACTACTATACTACTACTTTTACTATTTATACTATGTTATTAATACTACTCTATTAATATACAACTACTATTGCTATACTACAATAATACTATTATATACAATACTATAATACTATTATTACTACTACTACGATACTAATACTATACTACTATTACTCTGCTGTTGTATTGCAAATACTACTACTACTACTTCTACTACTGCTATATTACTCTCATTACTGTCACACTACTACTACTATTATTATACTATTGCAATTATTATCTTACAACAATAACAACTACTATTACACAACTTCTATTATACTACAAATATAACACTACTACTACTAATCTACTACAACTAATACTATTGCTATAACTACTAATATTCTATAACTATATTTCTACTACAACTACTACTATACTATTATCTCTATCGTTACTACTATATTACTACTACTACCAAATCACTAGTTCTACTATTATACTACCTACAACTATAATAATGATAACTACTACTGTTATAATCCATTACTCATATTGTTACTATTATACTATTACTACTACTATACTGCTACTATTATCAATATATTACTATTACTATTATACACTACTATAGCCACTACTACTATTACAGTTATGTTATAACTATACTACTACTACTATAGCAACTATAGTACTACTACTATACCACTAATACTATTATACTACTACTATATTACTAAATTGCTATCATTAATATTACTACTATATTACTGCTATAACTATACAACAACTACTACTAGTATTACAACTAGTACTATTTCTATACTTCTATATTACTTATACTACCAGTACTATCTGCTACTACTATTATACTACAATGCTCATATTGCTATGATTATACTATTACTACAACTACACTACTACTACTTTCACTATACTACTATTACTATTGTACACTATTAGTATCACTACTATATTATTGCTACTAATATACCACTACTATTACTATATTAGCACTACTGGTACTATGCTATTCACACTACTAATATTATACAAATATTACTACTACACTATTACAATTGTTGTTATGATACTACTAATATATTTCTACTATTATTATAATACCATACTACTATTATACTAAAACTATTACTACGATACTAATACTATACTACTACTATACTGCTACTATACTACAATTACAATATTATTCTTGTTACTACTATTATAATAATTATACTACTACTATACTACCACTACTGCTATACTATTAATATTATTATACTGTTACTATTACTACTACTATTATATTATTAAATTACTACTAGTACTATTACTACTATACTATTGCAATACTACATAACTACTACTATGATTACTACTAACATCACTACTATTATATTATTACACTACCTTTTCAACTAGTACTACTACAACTACTACTATATAACCACTACTATTATATTATTACTATTATTATACGGCCACTACTTCCACCAGTAATAGTAATGTGTTACTATACTATGACTCCTCCTCCTCCTCCATCTACTATGACTACTACTATACTAGTACTTCGCTACTATACTGCTACTATACCACTATTATACTATGCTAGTATACCTGTACTATAATACTATACTACTACTATACCACCACTATATTTATATTACTACTACTTGTAGTACTATTTTTAATGCTGCTACTGCTACTATTGCTATACTACTACTATATTATAACAACTGGTATACTACTACTAGTACTACAATACTACTATTACTACTACTATGTGACTACTACACTACTATAGAGCCGGAATCAATTACTCAAGTTAGCAAGGGACTCTAAGGAGTAATATCGAAACAAGAAATAAAATTTAAGAGTGGTTTGTAGCATAATCAAGCATTTTGAGACCATGACTTTTAACAAGGGGATACCTCTATTGTTAATTCCTAACAATCACTAGGAATCTTCAAAAGCTAGCAACCTAGCTAATTAAAATAGCAATATGAAGAAAAAAAATATGACTGATTAATTTGAGAAAAAAATGCATGGCTTACACAAAGAGCATACCCTCACTATGTAATTTAAGAAATTTAAATTCAAAATTATAAAGGTTATGAAAATAAGAGAGGAAGAGAAAAGTGTTTGATACTCACTGCTACCCCACTCTTGTGCACTTGAAATATGACTAGATGGACCTTAGTTTGGTCCATGGTAGATGCTGCTAATTTGGCTTGATTTAGGGTATGGCTGACTATCTTGATTTATGTCAGTTGACCCTTTTAAGATCTAAGTTCACTAACTACATTATGCTTACTATTAGTTGGCTCCTTTTGATCTTTAATTTGATAATTGATAACCTCCTTGGCATGTTGTTGATTAATTTTGAAGCATTGTCAATAGGTTTTGATTGTGTGTTGACTTTGCTTCAAAGTGTGGCTAACATATTTAAGCATGTTGTCGATTGACTTTTTTGAACACATCATCTGGTTGATTGACTTAGTGGGTTTAAGCTTACCTTTAGTTTGGTTTGGTTCAAAATGAAATATGGCATTAGTTGACGTTGGCCATTTCTATTTGATAATCAATAGCTTTGATTATATTTAAAGTATCACCAATGGGTTTGATCTTATGTTGGATGAGGTTGAACTATGTCTGATGATTTTATGCATGCTACTAGTTGACTTCTTTTGAACAATGCATTTGGTTGACTAACTATGCGAGTTTAAGCCTACCTTTTTTGATTTAAAATGATTAGTGATTTTGGCTTATGTTGACCATTTCTGATTTAATAATCAATGGCCTCTTTGGCATGTTACCCATTAAGTTTGAAGAATTGCCAATAACTTTTGAGCATGTAGTGGCTTAGCTTCAAAATGTGGCTAATAATTTTAATTGTATTATCAGTTGACCACATTTAAACATGGCATAAGACTGACTAATTAAGTGAGTTCAAGCCTACCTTAGTTTTGACTTGATTTGAAAAAATGATTGGCAACCTTGACTTGTGCTAATCATCTTTTATTAGAGAATCGATAGTCCCATTAGCATATTGTCAATTACATTTGAGGTGTTGCTGACAATTTTGAGCATGTTGTAGGCTAACCCTATTTAATCTTTGATCCAACCCTTATTAAGTTCTTGATGGATCTTGGCTCATCACGTTAATGGATTTGGGTTCGACCTAAGTTGGACCCTTATTGGGTTTGGGTTCAAACCTTAATGGACTTGGGTTCAAGTTCAAGATGATTTGATTCAACTTTGTTATAGTTTAGGTTCAACCTGATTTTGGTTTAGGTTTGACTTGGTTTAAGTTCAGGTGTGATCGGGTTCTAGTTCATGTGTAACCTACTGCAAAGCCAAAATCATCAGCCTGGGATAGGGAAAGTGCCCCTATATGTTGGTTTGACAATCTAATCAAGTGTTGTGGGAACATGACTTCTCAATATGTGTAAGCTACTATTGTTAATTACCTCAAATAGTTGTCAAGAATCTTTGAAAGTAAGGAACCTAGCTAATAAAGATAAAGACATGAAAGAAAAAATATGATTGATTGATTTGAGAAAAGGGGTACATGGTTTACGTAAGGGCATACCCTCACATTACAATTTAAGGAATCGAAATTTGCAATCATGAATGACATGAAATAAGTAAGGGGATGGAAAAAACTTGATGCTCACTGCTACCTCGCTCCAGTGTTGTAGACCGAGTTGAACTTGACTCAAATGGATGCTTGATTTGATATTTGGTGGATGTTATTGACCTGGCTTGATTTCAATGTGTAGCTAGCTGTCTTGGCTTGTGTTAGTTGACCCCATTAAGATCTAGAGTTCTACTAATGACTTTTTGTTTGTTGCCAATTAACTTCTATTGATTCTTGAGTTGAGAAAATGATTAATGGCCTTAGCTTATACTAATCATTTTTAATTTCATAATCAATAGTCTATTGGTGTGTTGTCGATTAGGTTTGAATCAACAATAATGTTTTTGGAGTTGATTTAGCTTTGAAGTGTGATTGATGACTTTAAACATATTATTAGTTGACTTCATTTGATAATTGATGGCCTCATTGGCATGTTGTTGATTAAGTTTGAGATATCACCAATGACTTTTAGGGTTCTCATAGCTAGGACTCACCAATGGCTTTTGGGGTTGATTTTGTTTTGAAGTGTGTCTGACAAACTTATGTGTGTTGTTAGTTGATTTCATATGATAATCGATAGCTTTATTGGCTTATTGACAATTAAGTTTGAGGAATCACCAATGGCTTTTCGGGTTGGCTTAGCCAAGTGCCAAAAATGGCTTTTGGGATTAGTTTAACTTTGAAGTGTGGCCGATGATTTTTAGTGTGTTGTTAGTTAACTTTGTTTGATAATCGATGATCTTATTGGTGTGTTGTTGACTAAGTGTAAGACATCGCCAACAGCTTTTGGACTTGGCTTACCCAAGTGCTAATGACATTAAGTGTATTGTTGGTTGACTTTGTCTTATAATCAATAGTCTCATTGGCATGTTGTTGATTACATTTGAGGCTTTGCTAATGACTTTGGGTTTGGCTTAGCCAAGCATCACCAATAGCATTAAAGCATAGCTGACAACTTTGAGTGTGTTATCGATTGACTTTGTTTGATAATTGACAGCCTCAATGGCTTGTTGTTGATTGAGTTTGAGGCAACACCAATGGTTTTCCAAGTTAGCTTAGCTAAGCGTCTTCAACAACTTTTGGGGTTGGATTAGCTTTGAAGTGTGGTTTGACTTAATTTAGAGTTCTACTCGAACTTGTTGTGGTTTAAATCAAATGAGTTCTATTCAAATTTATTATGAGTTCAATGTGGCTTGACTCAATTTTGAGTTCTATTTGAACTTATTGTAGTTTAGTTCAATTGTGGTTTGACTCAAATTAGAGTTCTCTTCGAACTTGTTGTGGTTTAGTTTATTGTGGCTTGACTCAATTTAGAGTTCTATTCAAATTTGTTGTGGTTTAGTTCAAAGGTAATTTGACTTAATTTAGAATTCTATTCAAACTTGTTGTGCTTTAGTTCGAATGTGATTTGACTCAATTTAGAGTTCTATTCAAACTTGTGGTGGTTATGGTTTGACCCATTCAGAATTATATTTGAACTTATTATGGTTTAAGTCAAATGTGGTTTGACTTATTTTAAAGTTCTATTTAAATATATTATAGTTTAGTTCGAATATGATATGACTCAATTTGGAGTTCTAATTGGACTTGTTATAATTTGGCTTGAATGTCATTTAACTCTATTTAGAGTTCTATTCAAACTTGTCGTGGTTTAGCTTGAATATGGTTTGACTCAATTTAGAGTTCTATCCAAACTTATTGTGGTTTAGTTCGAATGTTATGTGATTCAGTCAAATTTTAAGTCAAGCTTATTGTGGTTTAACTCAATTAGTGTTTGATTCGGATTTGTTTTGATTTAGTTTGAATATTGTTTGACTCAATTGGAGTTCAATTCAAACATGTTTTGATTCCAGATTAACTCGATTCCAACCAAAATTGACCAAGTTTTAGACTGATCACTTGACCCGATTATGGTTGAATATAACCTAGGTTATCATTTTATGACTAAAGCAACTGACCAATTGGGGTACCAATTGACTAGCCAAAATGGGTGTCATTTTAGGGCCAATAGAACTAGATGACTGATTCAAGTATTAGTTATCTAATAGAGTGGATTCTTTTCCTATTTAATTAGAATCAGACGATTGGTTGGGATACTGGTCACCCAATAGAGAACTTGTGGTTTCTTATTTTATCAGAACTAGTTGACTGGTTCTGGGTATGGATCGATTAGGAGAGCTTTGCTAGTTATGGTTGAGTATGACCAGTTGGTCATCCGATAGAGAACATTTCTACCCGTTTAGACTAGTTTCAGTCCATTTGTTTTTATCTGTTGAAGTTCATTTGGTGTTTTGTTCGAGTCATTTTGGTTTGGTTTATTTATTTCAGCCAAACTAATTTGAGTTCAATATGGTTGATCTATTTAAACAATTATGTTTACCAATTTTATTTTTGTTTGAGAGCCCTCGGACTATCATAATGACTTTGAGTGAGCATACAGGCTAACCTTAAGTTGCTTTGGCTTTTAGGCTACTTGCAGCTTGGCCATTAGTTGATTTAGAGTTTCAGATAAACCCACAGACTATCCTTTAGTTAATTAGACTTTTTATGGTGATCACAAGCTAGCCTGTAGTAAGAATTTGATTTTCAAATGAGCCTGTGAGGTGACCCTAAACTAGTTAGACTTTCAAGTAAGCCGTGTAGGCTGGCTTTTTATTACTACTACTATTACTATTCTGGCTATTAGTATTATACCACTACTATATGAATATTATATTATTTATACTACTATACTACTACTATTACAATTATTCTTATTATGATACAAATTTGTGACTGCTATTATATTACTATTACAAATTTTATTACTATACAAGTATGCTATTACTATAATTATTATACTATTATTTTTTCTACTCGTACAACTACTATGTTATGTTACTAGCATAACACCATACCATACTACTACAATATTACTATATTATACTACTATATTATACTTTTATACTACTATTATTATTATATAATAACTATACTAATACTACTAGTATATTACTAGTTTACTATACTACTAGCTCGACTACGATCGATACAATACTATTACTACTATTATACTACTACTATACTATGCTATAACTACTACTAGTACTGTTATAATACAACTATTATTAGTATTATTATGCTATACTACGGCTATACCAAAATACTATATTGTTGTACTATATAGCTATATTATTGTTATACTACTACTAATACTATAATATTATACTATATTATTATACTACCACTACTACTATACTACTACCATAGTACTACTGCTACTACTTTACTACTATTATAATATACTACTATACTAATATTAGTAGTATACTTCTACTATTGCATTGTTACTATGCTACTAATGTTACTCTTATACTACAATTATGCTACTCACATAATTTTATTTTTTTATTAATTGGGATTTACCACTAAATTCGTGCTTTAAGTAAGGTTTGAACCAATAACCTCTAACATAAAAGAGGCTAGTATAACCACCAATCCAATGTTTGAGGTATATTATTAGCACAATTATGCTACTATACTATTACGATTATACTACTACTATTACATTGCTTTGATACTATTAGTAATAATATACTATCATAATTACTATTATACCAACTAATAGTATACTACTATTATAATTCTATTATTACTAATATATAAGGATTGCTACCATATGTCTTCTACTACTATAGTATTAATATTACTATTACAAGTACTATTGTCGCTACTAGTACTACTATTATATTACTATACTATAACAGTACTACAACAATTATTCTATTATTGCTACCTTACTAATACTACTACAATTATATTACTACTAGTAGTAATACTATTATGTTAAACTACTATACAAATGATCACTTATGAGGCCACTTCTTCATTAACTCGAAGAAGCCGATTCTACCATTCACAAAGTTCATGAGGGAATATGTAGGAGTTATGGTGAGGATGTGCTCTGGTGCACAAGCATCTTAGGCAAGGGTATTGCTGGCCTCATATGGCAGCAAAGGCATCTAAGTTTGTATCCAAAAAGCAAAGCGGTAGGCCGGGATCGGGTAAATGTGAATAGTACTAGAGGTATGCCTCAATATATCATAATTTGTAGTTTAACTCAAACAAACTCAAACGTTGTGATCTTTTGACCAATGGGTGATAGACATCCTAGGCCCTTTTCCATGGCCTTAGGATAAAGAAAGTTTTTAGTAGTAATGATTAACTACTTTATGAAGTGGGTGGAAGCCGAACCACTTACCTCAATTACGGAGAAAAAAATCTAGGAGTTTCACTAGTAGAATATGATTTACAAGTTTGGATTACTGCATGTGCTAGTTATCAATAATAGAAAGTAATCTGATAGCTCAACATCCAAGGAGTACTGTACCACCCTTCATATTGAACAAAAGTTCATTTTGATTGTACACCCTCAGGTTAATGGCTTAGCCGAAACAACAAACTGAATGTTACCTACTAGGATAAAGAAATGCCTTGAGTGGGCAAAAGGTGCTTAGGTCAAAGAGTTACCATAAGTCTTATGGTCTTATCATACTACACCTCAAACAACAATTGAAGAATCGCTCTATATGCTCACCTATGAGGTAGAGGAAATCATTCCTGTGGAGATTGGGCTTACTTCCTCATGAGTCAAGAGCTATGAAATAGAGGCTAATGAAGCAAACATCCAAGTTGAGAAAGACCTCATCCTAGAAGTTGAGAGAAGGCTCGCATTAGGATTGCCAAGTATCAATAGTAGGTGGTACGGTACTACAATGCCTAAATCCATAGTTGAGAACTTCGATGAGGCTATTGGGTACTCTACCAAGCTGAACTTGTTGATTGAGTATCAGGGAAACTCTCTCTAAATTGGGTGGTTCTATTCAAGATCACCTGAATTGTAGGAATAGGAACCTTTAAGATTGAGCACTCGGACAAAAAATGCTTCCAAGAATATAACATGTCGACAACCTTAGAAGGTTCTATCTCTAATGAACTATGTCTCATTTATTTCCTCAAAAGGTCTATGCTTTGCAAAAGATTTTATGCTTTAAGTATCAATTTGGAGAGTAATAAAAAGACCTTGGTCTACCTGGGATAGAAGACATCAGCTATACGACATTTGCAAAAGACCTCAATCCGCTCTGGGTAGAAGGCCTTAGCTATGAGCTAGATACAAAAGACCTTGGTTTGTCCTAGTGTAGAAGACCTCAACTATACATTAGGTGTAAAAGACCTCAGTCCACCTAGAACAAACGACCTTGGCTATACACTAGGTGCAAAAGACCTTGACCCACTCAAGATAGAAGACTTCAGCTATACGCTAGGCACAAAAGACCTTAATTTTCCTAGAGTAGAAGACCTCGACTATATGCTAGTCGCAAAAGACCTCATTTCACCTAGGGCAGAAGACCTCTGCTATACATTAGGCACAAACGACCTTAATCCACCCAAGGTAGAAGACCTCAGCTATATGTTAAGCTCAAGAGATCTCGATCCACCCAGAGCAAAAGACCTTGGCTATACTCTAGAATAAAAGACCTCAGTCTAATTGAGGCAAAATAACTCGATTTGTCCTAGGGAAAAGACCTCAGCTATATGCTTGGCATAATAGACCTTTGTCCACCCAGGGCAGTAGCTATATGTAGGTACAAAAGACCTCAGTCTGTCCATGGCAGAAGACCTCAGATCTATTCTAGACACAACAAACATCTATTCACTCGGGGAAAAATACCTCTATAATACACTAGGTGCAAAAGAGACATTGACACCATATTAGGTGAAAATTCAAAATAATCAAAAGACAAGCTCTTCCAAACTCGCAACCCAACTAGTTGTTTAAATGTTTCAGCAAGTACACTCCTCTCTATAAGACACTCCCTCTTCAAGTAGCAACCAAGAAGAGAAGCAGTAGGTAATTTGGATATGCACAGAAGAAATGTTCACAATGCTTAGAGGCTACCAGCCAAACTAACACTTGAGCAAATTATCCCTAGAAAAGTAAAGTTGGCTAAGTAGCTTGACAATGGAAAGCACCGGAGTAGAATTAGTTAAGGTTGATTATTAGAAAGTAAGGTAAGAGAATAGAATCGGAAGATAAAAGTTTAGAAAAGAGGTAAAATTTTGTTAAACCAAGAAGCAAGACTAGTACAAAAATTCTTTCAGGGCATGAAGAAAGAAAAAATACAACTAATCAGAGATATTTAAAGGCTTGAAAGTCTTTGCTAACTCGCCAGACCCATGGGCTTGAACCTCTGTCCTCACCATCCGCTTCTTTAGTCTCCCTCACCTTGGTTGCTTCAACCTCCTTTTGAAGAAGCTCCATGTACTCCCACTTGAGGTGTCGGTCCCTGAAGTCATTGTAGGGTTCAACTCAGATATCTTATGGGCCAAACTTGGCATCATGGTGAGTTTGTTTTACCATATCCTAACAGACGAGGTAGCCATCTGTCAACCCATTGGCAAAGAGCTTGGCACATGCCTAGAGATACTCATCACTAGCTTGAACTTCAAGATGACTTGCATTTTCATCATCTTCAAAACATTTGTGTGTTGAGTACTCTGAAGGAATGTGGTGACCACTTGGGTCTTAGAATCCTCTAGGTTAGACTAGTGTTGGATCTTTAGAGCCTCTAGGCTAGATAGAGCAGAGTCATGCTCAGCCACGAGGAGGTTCTTCTCTTGATCCATCTTCCTCTTCGCCTCCTCCACATTATTTTGGAGGGACTCGAGTTGACAATAAATAAGTTTCACCTCTTATTTGACCTTTCCCTTCCTAGACATTGCCTCCTTTCGAGCTTCATAAAAATAACATCCTGCATAGTGAAAAAAACTGCATGACCTATAACTGAACTAAAGGTTAGGACAGTGAAAAAAGAGGAAAATTGAAAGAGGCAAGTCTAGTTAAACTTATGTCAGAACAAGATTTAGCTCTCTTTAAAAAGAGTTTGTCGATAGAGAGCCTAGCATGGGTGGAGTGGCATTGTCCTTGAAATCATCAAGGAAGTACTCTTTGGCATCTACCTCTTTCGAGGCACCTCGGTGCTCCTACACCTCGAAGAATGTCGGAGAGGGAGTAGAAGTTGGAGCAGCTCCTTTGTCATGATCAAGCTTCTTCATCATATGAAAAATTGGTAACTTGACATCATCCTCAGAGGTAGTGGCTCAAGAAGGTGGAGAGGAGGTTGAGGCAGTGCTTGCTTCTTTCTCACCCACTCCTTGCTTATGCCTCGACTCTTCCCCTCCTCCTCTTTCTTCCTCTTTCCTTAGCCTTGAGCTGCCATTGGGGGAGAGGTAGGAGCCTCGAGCTCAGCTAGCTTCTTCTGGGTGGCCTAAGCTGATGACACCCAAGGGGTCCCTCCTTGCTCCTTCAAAAACTTGTTCATGAAGGAGAGTTCGGTGATCCCTACAATGCAGCATCATATCACCACATTATTAAAATCAAGGTAAAAGTTTTTCACAAGGGAGGGAAGCTCGAGACATGAGGGCTAGGATTTATACTAGCTATCCAAGCAATGGATAGACCATGCTACTTCAAAGAGGCCTCGTCAGACCATATGGGCGTGGATGTAATGCTCTCAACCTCCTTGGCCCAAGACACTAGGAGTCAATGGATTTTGGGACTAACATCAAGGTTCGCCCTATAGAAAAAAATCCCACTTGTGAAAAAGGCCTGAGTCAACCTTAGAGAAAACTCTCAATGGATGATTTTTTTCAAGAATGGATAGAGTTAGGGTTAGAAGCAAATAGTTTACACTATTTTTTTTGAGTAAAATACCATTAATTCTTAGTATTAGAGCCTCAACAGCCTTTGAATGCATTGCTAAACATCTTTACAGTGGGGGGGACATCCTTTGGAGGTGGCTAAGGTTTGAAAAGCAGAAATAATTGCCATGGCATTTGGCACAATTTGGTTTTGCGCTAGGTCCCAATCTCTTAGAATGTTTCTAATAAAGGAATTTCTAGGGTACCTAAGTTTGCTTTCAAAAATCTCCTAGTAGGTGCTAATTTTGAACATGAACTCCTCTATAAGGGTCTTATATCCTCCTCCAACCCCCATAGGTCTACCTCAGTTTGGGCTAGGAAGATGAATATAATGACCAACTACTCAAGATTTTTCTCTCAAAGGATAGACTTAAAAATTCAGATCCTAACTTTAAAAATACCTAGCAAAACTACTTGCATTAGGGTCGTTAAGAACAAAATAAAAAGGATTAAATGAGTAAAACTCACTTGAAGGCGAGGGCAAGATGGTCATAGCTCCTAAAATGGCATTTATTTGAGTTGATGTATCTTGACTGTCTCACACACCTAAATATCTAGGAGTACTTACAAGGATAGAAAATGAAAAATAAAGAAAAGAAAAAGCTCATAATAAAAGTCACTCAAAGATTGAATACAAGGGAGAAGGATATGAAAGTTAAAGTTTATTTGAGCTCTTGTTGAGGCTAGATAGCTTAGAGAACTTATATCTTACTCTAAAGATATTGAAAGTTTATTCTTTTTCTGAGCAAAAGAGTCCTAAGACTTTATATAATCATTGAAGCAAGAACTAGCCATTTGGGAATCACCCCTAACTATCTTTGCTATATTTGGGCATTCAAATTATAAAAGTTCGAGTGTCCGAAATATCCCAACAGTCAAAATTGAATTAGTCATTATAAATGATATCATAAGTTCGGATATCCAATCACAAGGTTCAGTCATCTAAACTGTATAGTTTTGGACATCTGACCAATGCACTAAGCATCCAATCTCTAAGCATGAAATTTCAAAAGTTACAGCTTCCAAGTTTTCAAGCGTCTGATCTTGAGGTTTGGGCATCTGAAGTTGTCAGTAATTCCAGAGCCATTTTTGCTATGTTCGAGCATTTGAATAATCCACTTTGGGTATTCAAAATAGATAGATAGAATAGCTACTATTTTATTGTAACTTTAGTTTTCATGTTTGACATCTTCTCATTCTAACCTTGGATAAATAAGGAGCTTATGAAAATATTTTAAGATGAGTTTGAATGCTAAACAAAAACTCAAATAAACTAATTATCAAATTCTTAACTCAACACAAAATAAATAAAAATTCTAAACCTATGAGTGTAACACCCCTGTTGTGTTCGATCGAACCACAACACAAGTGGACAACATACAAATAAAAGGTTTACAGAATGCATAGAATTAAAATTTATTTCATCAATACGAATATAATTCAAATAACATAACGAAACGTGGTCTCACTAGAAATACTCAAGTCCTCAAAGGTTTTCCCATACATAAAAATAGAATAACATGTAAATAAATCAGCTCCAAAGATAGTTGCGCACGTACTCTCTGCTACTGTAGACACCTGTGCCAGGCTGCTACTCTCCTATGGATAAGAACAATCAAAGAATGAGCCACGAATGCTCAGTATGAAGTTACCTCCTCCAAACAGTAGGAGAGATCAATTTTTGGTGGCAACAATAAAATTAACACAGTGGCAACAATAGTAATTCGACGACAAAGGTGATTAGGTAAACTAACATCCACAGCAATAAATGAATCAACAAGGATATCTTATGGGTGTGGCTGCCCCCCCTACCAAGCAGAGTCATACCACTCTGTACTCCCAACCGCTGATGGAGTGGTGATCCGTAATCACACAGCAGATCACGCTTGATGGAGTGGTGATCCGTAATCACACAGCAGATCACGTCCCCTATCAAGTAGAGTCATACCACTCTGCACTCCCAACCGCTGATAAAGTGGTGATCCGTAATCACACAGCAGATCACGCTTGATGGAGTGGTGATCCGTATCACACAGCAGATCACGTTTGATGGGGTGGTGATCTGTATCACACAGCAGATCACGTTTGAGGGGGGGTGGTGATCCGTAATCACACAGCAGATCACGTCCCCTACAACTCCGCCATCAAGATAAATAATTTCCATCAATTCCACCTTATGAACCTCCAATTTATCATGTTATTATCAACAGACATTGATCTAGCAATTCATCACCCAAATCCTTAATAATTCCACATTTAATCCTTACAATATATTTTTCACAAAAGTCTCCAATATCATTTGATTCACATATTAGCCCTTTAAATTCTAAGTCATAACAAATCCAGTCGATTTCCAAATAAATCATAATTTGATTCCATCTTACAAATTCATTCTCAATGAAATTTAAGTATCCTAATCAAATTTCAACACAATCATAAATTCAACTGCCCCAAATCCAAATTAATTTATCAATCAATTTAATCAATCTTACTAAATTCCTCCAATCTAATTTGTAATCAATTTCAATTCCAATTCGCAATAATCAGACTCATTTCATTGAATCAAAATATAGATTCAGATTACTTAACTTGATTTAAACTATTCGCCTCACCATTAGTTCGATTAATCCTCAAGTCTGATTTAAACCAATTTCAAAATCAGAATCTAAACCAATTTTGAACCAAATTTAAACCAAAACCAACTTTAACCAAAGCCAAAACCAAAATCAACTCTTAACTAAACCAAACCAAAACCAACTATTAACTAAACCAAACCAAAACCAACTCTTAACTAAACCAAACCAAAACCAACTCTTCAATTAAACCAAAACTATAATCAACTTAAATTAAACCACAATTAACACTAATCCTTCTTCCACCTCAAAAACCCTAACCCTAATGCCGCCGCCGCCGCCGCCGCCGCCAGGCCATCACGCCGTCCGGCCGGCGCGCAGCCACGCAGCCACGCCGCCACGCCTGGCCACCGATCCGGCGTCGTCGGATCCGTGCTTCCCTGCGCCTCCGATCGTCGTCGACCCGTGCCGTCGGGCCGAAGCAAGCGCCGCCGCAGCCCGAGCGGCCTGCGCAGCCGCATGCTGGCGGACCCCCGGCCCGCACGGTCGTGCGCACGCCACCGGCCGCTCCCTACGCCGTATCGCGCGCCGGGACTGCGTCGACGCCGGATCCCGTGCCGCCTGCGCACGACGCCCGCACGCATCAACGCCGCACGTCACCGCACCGCAGGCCGCCGCACCGCATGCCGCCGTCTCCGCTGCCGGCGCACCGCACGCCGCCGTCTCCGCTGCCGGTCGCCGGAGCACAGCGGACGATCGGGGAAGGAGATGGAAATTTTACAAATTTAACCCTCAAATCTTTCTATTCTGAAAACATATCATAGATTGGCATATCACCTTAAAAATTGGGCATATATATTCTCTACTTAGTTTTACTTAGATCTAAGTTATCATCCTCCTAAATATCATGGGGTCACTAAATTTTCTGATTATTCAACATGGACTTGTCTCAAGAATAAAGGTAAAGAAAGACGAATGAAAATAACTCAACCTACTTCGAATAGAGATAAAAAGAAACGGATGAAAGTAACACCACCTACTTCGAATAGAGGTAAGGAGAAAACAAATAAAAGTAACTAAACCTACCTCGAATCTCGATAACGATCGTCCTAAATCTTCTTGCCACTCCGTAAGCCTCCCCAACGATTGTTCCTTAACTCTCTCTATCCGTCCGGGTTTAGTGGGTGGTTACTGCCTATAAATAGAGGCGGTTATTGGGTTGTGGGTTGTGGGCCCGAATAATGGGCTGTTATAGAGTGACGGGTGGTTACAATGAGTCTTGGAGTTGATCTCAAATTTTGAGCACACTTTGAGCTTTTATCTTGATTTTCAAGCTTCATCTTCAAGATATTATCCTTTTTATCTTTGAGTCAGCATCTTCATCATCTAATAAGCTTTACCTTGAGACTCAATGCTTCTTAAGTTTGAATGATTATTGATAATCCTGAAGCTTGCCATCACTAAATAAACTTGTTAAACTCTAGTTTGATCATCATAAAAATTCAAAGGACAATAAATTCACTTTCACATGATAAATTAAGTCCATTTTGTGTGACGATCAAGTTTCCATTTATATGACGAATGAAGTTTACTTTTATATGGTAGATCAAGTCTACTTACATATGTCAACTCAAATCCACTCTTACTTGGCAAGCATAGTCAACTCTCAAAAAAATTACTTAAAGGCTAGTACCTAAAAATTATTCGCACCCTCTCCTCTTGTCTAAACACAAGAAGAAGATATTAAGGGGCACTTTGTTTAGATGGCTTTTGTCAAAATCAGATTTAATACAAATTTGGTTGAAATTATATACCACTAAATTATGACCCAAATGTGGGTCTTAATTGTGAATTTGACTCAAAATTGAACTCGATTTAAACTTGAATTATTGTCAAATTTAGGCTTGAATTCAATTAAAATGGGCTAAATGGGTCAAATTATATACCAAAACTGGGTCTAAAATTCATTAAAATTTAATCCAAAATAGAAGAAATAAAATTTTACAAATAAGTTTTTGGACCAAATAAATATTTATAAATACATCGCTAGCCAGATTTTTCTTATAAATAAGTCCACGCAATAAAAATTTTTATGAAAAGTCCCCGACATTTGTAAAATTACAACTTGGTCCCCATAAGAACTAGGCTTTGCGAATAAACCCCTCAAAGACTGATAATTACAAATTAAATTTTATAAAACCTATATTTTATAAATAAATCCTTCAAAAAATTCATATCAATAAATAAACTCCTAAAATTTCTACTTTTCACAAACAAACCCCTTGAAGATTTTTATTTATGAATAAATCTAAATTTTGTTAATTTGTAAATAAAATCTTACAAAAGGGAGCTTGAAAGTTATATAATCTTACAAATAATTTTTTTCCAAAAAACCACTTGAATTTCTTAAACTTATAATTTGGTTTGAATTTTGAAAATAATTTACAAATAACCCCCATAATTTGTGATTTTGCAAATAAATAAAAAATCTGAATTCCACCATATCTGTCATCTGTAATAGATTAAATCTCTATTCATGTCTACAACAACTTGAAATTGAACTGAACATCATCATCCACACATATCCTTATCTCAATAAAATTATAGCATATAAATCCTTCAAAATTTTAAAACAAGGATTAAGCCTACCCTCGATTCCAAATTTGAATAAAAATCTAATCTTCTTGATGCCTATAAAATCCAACAAATCTTGCACAAAGAAAGAGGAGATTAAGATTCACAAATCAACTAGAATTCTTGAGACAAAGACATTAGAAGATCGGGGATCGACCAAAGATCTGAAAGATTCATAATTCAGAAAATCCAGCTGAAGAACACATTAGTCACCCACTTTCCCACTACATTGCCTTCATGCCTTCATCCCTAGCCTCCACAACCACTCTACCACCCATGCCTCCATTGACCACTACTCCAATGTCCTGATCTTCAAATAGGAATCTATTTTTTGAAAGATCCTGGCCTTCGTGCTTTGGTGAGTCATCCAAGATCCTTTTGATGACCTATGTTGTGTTGAAGGGTATCTATATGATCCGATCAATTGCATAAGACCTGTGATAATAACAAAAATGGGTGAAGTATATGAAAAAGACAGTTCTTTTCTATTATATTAGTATTAGTTAGTGATCCCGGCTCGGTAAGTCCTTTCTTCCATGATGAACTGTTGGTACCAATCCTACATTTTATTTTGTCTTTGTTCACCTGTGGACACCAAATTGAGACCATGCTGGAGGTCCCACTTACCATTTTGGGTTGCAGCTCCACACCATTTCTCACCATCTAGCTTGTGACCCCCTCCTCTCATGCTCCGGCCTCTTGGCCATCACCATCACAATCATGGCCACCTGTGGTTCCGTCTCCTTCATACCACCTGGTATATCCCTGGCTATTGCCTACGTTGCTCCATGCCCCTACTCAAGTTACACATTTCCCTTGTCTCCTTTTGATCCCTCCTTGCCATTCCCTAATGCCACACTGCCTTTTTATCACCAAAGGAGACCAGATATAGTTCCATAGACTCAAAGAAAAGGAGGGAAGGCATCATCTAACCATGGGAGCAAGGGAAGAGAGGAGGAAGGGGGTTCGACAATGGTGGGGTGATGAAGGCAAAAGAAAAGAGAGAGGAAGAAGATATATATAATATTATTATTTATATATATATATATAATCTATATATATATCTATAAGATATATTATTTAGTATATAATAGTATATAATATATATATATATTATATATATATATATAAAATAAGTGGTCTAGCGACAAGCTAAGATGAAAGAAAAAATAAAAAAAGGAAGGAAAAGCCTACAACCATAAGGAGACATAGGGAAGTGAAGTAAAGAAAATTAAAAAAGTTTAAAAAAGAAAGAAAAAAGAAAAATTATTGTGAAAAAAATAAAAAAATACATGGGGAGTGGGTTTGTAGCCAAAGAAGATTTTATTTATTTATTTACTTTTCTCCTCTCCATCTCGATTTAAATGTCATATGCATTTATCATTTTAGGCCTAAGAGATTCCTTTAGTAACTCAATCACCTCTCTTTTAAGTATAAGAGATTCTTTTGGGAATTCAACGAATTCTCTTCTTGGCCAAAGAAATTTGTTTGAAAATCTGACTGCCAAACTTTTAGGATAAAGGAACCTCATCGTCTCTCTTTTAGACCTAAGGGATTTTTTTGAGAACCTAACTACCTAATTTTTTGACCTAAAGGATTCTTTTGAAAAATTGACTACCACACTTGAGCCTAAGTGATTTCTTTGAAAGTTCAACTCACATATTTTTGGCTTAAGTGATTCCTTCAAAACCTGATCATCATATTTCTAATCTAAGAATATCTTTCAGAAATCCAAATGTCGTATTTCTAACTTAAGGAATCTTTTTGAAATCCGACCACCACATTTTTGTTCTAAGGTATTCCTTCAAAAACTTGATCGCCACATTTCTGCCCTAAGGGATTCCTTTGAAAGTCCAATCATTGTATTTCCAACTTAAAAGATTCCTTTAAAAATTAGACTATTGTATTTTTTATCTAAAGGATTCTTTTGGGAATCTGATCATCACATTTCTAGTTTAAGGGTTTCCTTCAAAACTTTGAACATCCTATTTTTAGCCTAAGTGATTTCTTTGAAAAATCCAAATATCGTATTTAGGGCCTAAGAGATTCCTTCAGGATGCCAAATGTCATACTTTAGCCCTAAGAGATTTTTTCAAAAATTTAAACTCTATATTTTTGGCCTAAGAGATTCTTTCAGAAACTCAACTATTGTATTCTTAGCTTAAAGGATTCCTTCGAAAATCTGATAGTAAGTCAAATGAATTAAATTAAATTTATTAAAACCAAAATTAGTTTTAGACCTATATCAAAATCAAAATAAGGTCTAGACGTGAACCAAAATTAAAATCAGGTCCAAACTTAAATTAAAATCAAAATTAGGTCAAACCTAAACTTAAATTAGGTCAAAACCTGAATCAGAGCTAGGTTGATTCTAAACTAGAAACATATCAAACTAGAACTAGAACTAGGTCTAATTTGAACCATAACAAGGTTGAAGCTAAACCAAAATCAAGTCAAATCTAAATTAGAACTATATTGAATCTGAGCTAGAACTGGGTCAGACTTGATCCAAAATATGGTCAAACCTACACCAAAACTAGGTTGAACCTGAATCAAAACCAAAACCAAGCCAAACCAAAATTAGAACCAGGTTCAACCTGAGTCGAAACTAGGTTTAAATTTGAACCAAAACTAAGTCAAAGCTGAAATAGAACCAAGTCAAACTTGAAATACAATTAGGTCAAATCTGAATCAAAACTAGGTTAAATCTAAACTAGAACTAGGTCAAATGTGAACTAGAATCAAATTGAACTAGAACTAGAACCAAATTAAACATGAGCCTAAACTAGGTTAAACCTGAGTTAGAACTAGGTCAAATTTGAACTAAGACTAGGTTGAACCTAAGCTAGAACCAAGTTAAAGTTAAACCAGAATCATGTTAAACTTAAACCCAAATCTATTAAGTTCTTACCCAAACAATAATAAGGTCCAACATGGATCAAGCCCAAATCCAATAAGAATTCAACATGGGTTAAATTTCAATCCTAACAAGGATTGAACCCAAAATCCATTAAGGATCCAATAAGAAAATAGCAAGAGTTGTATCCAAGATCTATTAAGGATCCAATATGAACTTAACAAGGGTTGGATCTAAGATTAATTAACAATCTAAAAGGATCTAATAAGGATCAAAACCAAGGTCCAATAAGGATCAAGTCCAAGATCTAATAGGAATCTATCATAAGTCGAACTCAATCCAAATCAAGTGAAATTGGACTTGAACCAAAATTAAATCTAAACATCAAATTGAATCTAATTAGACTCAAACCAAAATTGGGTCTGAATCAGATCAAACTCTAATTAAGCAAAGTTAGTCAATAATAAGCCCAAAGCTATTGACAACACCTCAAACTTAATCGACAAAAGCCAAAGAGACCATTGACTATCAAATTGAAAATGGTCAACAATAACCAAGGTCACTAACCATTTGAAAATAAACTAAGGTAGACTTGAACTCACTTAATCAGTCAGTTAAACACCATGTTTAAAGGAAGTCAACTGACAATAACTAAAAAGCCATTAGTTGCACTTCAAACTTATCCAACATAAGTATAAAAGTCATTGGTGATGCTTAAATACTTAATCAATAATAAGACAAAAAGGTCATTGATTATCAAATTAGAAATAGTCAGCATAAATCAAGACTGCTAAGCATTTCAAATCGAACTAAAGTAGACTTAAACTTACTTAATCTTCAACCAAATGATATATCCAATGAAAGTTAATCGACAATAAGCATAAAGCAGTCAGTCACACTTCAAGTTTCACCAACACAATCTCAAAAGTCATTAGTGATACTTCGACAATAAGCCAAAGAGGTTGTTGATTATCAAATTAGAAATAATTAGCATAAGATAGGGCTGTAACCATTCTCCTAAGTCAATAATCAAAAGAAGTTAATTGACAAAAAAGCAAAATATTTTTGGTGGCACTTTAAACTTTAATAGGGTCAACTAACACAAGACAAGACAGTCGACTACACACTCAAATCAAGAAAAATTATTAACATTCATCAATTAAACTAAGGCACATCTAACTCAAGTTCCACTCAATCAAATGCCCAAAAGCAGGGTAACAGTGAGCATTGATCTTTCCCAATCCCTTTCTCATTTTATACCTTTTATGATAATAAATTTAAATTTTTTAAATTGTAAAGTAAGGGTATGTCCTTACGTAAGGTACCACTTCTTTAAATTACTTAATTTATGTTATCTTTTGTTTGTATCTCTATTTTGTTAGATAGATTTCTTATTTTAGGAGATTTTTAATAATTATCAAGATAATTAACAATAGGGGATTATCCCAGTTGAAAGTCATATTCTCACAATTCCTAATTGGCATAATCAAACTCACTAAAATTTTATTTATTATTTCAAGATTGCTCTTTAGAGTCTTTGGCTATCCCGGGTGGTCAATTGTGGCTTCACACACCTTTGGAGGAAACTAACTAATAACTAACAACTTTCATTATTGCTTTAACCATCTGAGCTCTATTGGTTAGCTTACATGTCACGAAGTTGTCCACGATTGAAACCCATGAATATTTCTTAAGAGTGTTAAAATTGTCGATATACATGAAGATCCATAGAGGGAGAGCAATGTTAGAAATTTGGAAAAAGAATGTTCCCATGATATAAAACACAAGGAGCTTGCAAACTCCTCTTCATGTTCAAGAACATTCTCTTTTTAGCTTTTCAATTGCACTCATTTTTCTTGTTTCCTTGTCTCTAAAAATTCTTATCTATGAAATTTGACTTATACTTCTTTTTAATTAATTTTCATCATCTCTTCTTTCTTCTATAATCCCAAAATTATAGGTAGATAGTTTGCCTTCCACTCCTACCTCTCCCAAAATATAATAAATGTGTTTGACTACTCTTTATAATTAGCAAGAAGCATATCAATCAATTAGTTTGATTGCAGTCTACTAGATAGGAACAACAAATGGAAAAAAGGAGTTTGTCTAAGTAATACATTATGAATGACTTGAAGTGAGCCAACTATTCTCTTCTAAATGAAATTGGCAAAATGGGCCAATATACAAAATGATTGAACAATGTTTTTGCCTTTATGTTGCTTCTTTTTCCTCTTCTTTGAAGATTCTATTTGAGTAGCCACTACTTCACCTTATATGCCTCTCTGATGTAAGAAAACTACATCCTTTTTACAGTAAAATTAGAGATCCAATTCAAGTTGAATTCCAACTTCAATTAGGATCCATCAAGATTCGTATAACTACAGTCTAAAGGCCATATCTCCTAAGATATTGACTTAAATCTAGTAAATAACTATCCGTTAGAAAGCTAAGATCAATTTCTACAAGTCTCTTATTTACTATTTTGGATAATTAAGACTTTGTATTAGTCAAAATTAGAGTTTATTTATTAGTCCGAGTCAATAACAGTCCTAGCCCATTAAGGAATAGGATTTATATATCTTTATTTAAGATATGTTAAATAGAACTCTTAGAGGAGTCTAAGTCCTATTTTTAGTTTATATCAAGTATGACTCTAAGTTTATTAGATGGTTATATATACAGCCCAAGGTTGTATAAAAAAAAGCTTTTCTATTAATAATATTCTCTTATTTTGTGTTTGTTTCCTTCTATTTTTCTTGTGGATTGAAGGATCTATCATGGTGAGAAGACGGTGATCTTCTCCCTATCTCTCATGCCCTCTCTCACTGCATCAAGAACAAGATGATAATTTTCTTCCTACCCGTCATGCCTCCTCTCCTACTGCATCAAGTGTATCTATCGTGGTGAGAAGATGATGCTCTTCTTCCTACCCCTCATGCCCTCTCTTTCGCTGCATTAAGTGGTATCAAAGCCACTCCGCACCTCTTGATCAATGTGAGCTAGCTCAGCGAGAATGTTGAGCCCTTGAGGGGAGGAGATTGTAAGGCCCGGTGGGGCTAGTGGGACAGTAGGTAGGCTGTGGGCCTATAACTGGCAGCAGTTGTCTTTAGTCTCACATCAACAAAGTGTTGGAGTTGAGACTAGGGCTAAATATGATGACTACCATAGACCCAACAACGTGGCCTTTTCCTGGGGAGCTGGAAAAAATAAAATCCTAAGGTCCGATGGGTCACAGGCCGCAGATGCCCAGAGATAATATCGTGCTAGGTTGGGGGTGTCACATAATTCAGATTTTGTATTATTCAAAATTAGGGTTTATTTATCAGTCTAAATCAATAATAGTCATATCCCAATAAGGAATAGGATTTAGATATTTTTATTTAAGATATGTTAAGTAGAACTCTTAGTGGAGAGCCCTGTTGAGTCTTGGGGAGACCCAAAATAAAATCCATCGATAGATCCTCCCATGGGGCATTTGGCATAGGCAATGGGGATAAAGGCCACTAGTGTTTTAAGAGCTTTCTTTGTCTGTTTGGCATACATAGCACCTTTGTACAAAACGACCGACATATCTCTTAAGTTATGGCCAATAGTAGTACTCTTCAACAAGTGCAATGCTCTTATCATGCCCAAGATGTACTGCTATGCAACTCTTTCACCACCTTTTCTCTCAAGGAGCACATTGGAATGCAAAGACGAGAACCTTTAAAGAGAAAGCCTTCATAGAGATATAAATCACTTCTTTGTCCTGCTTGGCACTTTCTAAACTCCTCTTTAAAATCTTCATCTTCAGCATATAATTCCTTCAAATAATCAAACCCTTCAACTTCATTGCTTATAGTTACCATCAAGGCTCCCCTGAGATTCAAAGCATTTGTCACCTTATTTTTTGTCCAAATTTGTGTTTCAAAACATAGGTGTATTGCTGTAAGAATGATGACCATCGACCTCCCCCCCC